>VHZZ01013025.1:10014-26900 GCA_009801015.1 Silene noctiflora | reverse complement strand
TAGAAAGAAACAAGAAAAGGAGGCAGGCACTCTGCAAAATTGTCAGAGTAAAATTTCCCATTGCAATGTTCGTGCATTTCACTTACTCAGTTTGTCAGTTGTTTTGTATACACGCGCAACAATTAAGTCCATTCTACATTTTTTCCATTTTTTTATGAAACTGGTTCTCTATTTTAGAAACCAAGTTCATATAAGGAGTTCCATATAGGGTAAAACAATGGGTAAGAAGTTCCTTATAAGATATGGAACTTCTTATTTTGCTCCGTTGCTATTACCCTTACAGCACTTAACACCCCCTCTAAATGTTTATTTCAGTTACAACTCATGGGTAAATGCCCTCTTAATTGCTCTTAATTAGCTTTGAACAGTTTTTAGACATGTTGAAGGCTATTTATAGGCCTGGTTGTGAGCTTGTAAAAAGATGAAGCATTTTTCCAAGAAAGACAATAAGATAAACACTTGTGTTTTCTCTCTAATTTTTTTTGGTGTAAACCATCCGGTATAATCTGGATTCGAGCCGGCTAGGACCACTAGGGCGGTAAAGCTCTCCCTCATGAGTTTCAACACTGCTGTGTTCCCAGGGCCCGAGCACGTTTGAGTGTGTAGTTTACATACCAAGTTTCAGTTAATTTTCAACGTGTTTCGAGCCTAGCTAGATTGTTTCTCAATAGGTCTTGAGTTCAATCAACCCCATTTTGCAAATTAGATGAGGTCGTACCTCGTACGTTCGGATCTTGTTTGTTCTTTCATTATTACAGTTTAAAACCATTGTTACAATTCCAGAATCTGTCATGGAACAGTTCTACTCACTATTCAGTTCGTAGGTTTCCGTCATCTTATTCTTTCGAATAGAATTTGTATCAGCATCTCACCCCTAATTTCGAAAGAACTGTAATAACGCAAGCATGACAACCCATAACTTGTCTCAAAATCTGAAACGCTGGCAAAATAGAAGAATCAACACTATAACCTTAAGATGGTGGGATTTGCAGAAATAACCCGGATTATATATCAGACTGAGAAAACCCTTGTTGTTGAAAAAAAAATGAATTTGGGGAATAAAGTTAACTCGGCATCAGAATTCAACAATCGAGGCCCCTTAGACACAACTTTTCTGAGATGGGTTTCATCAAAACCGTGTTTTTTGAAGAAATTAACAACAGAATTAGCAGTTTCAAGGAAATGGAGAGAGCTTGTTTGTGAGAAAAACCCAGAGAATCAACTAAGTAATCTGCGTAACAATGTGTTGAATTTGAAGTTGTTGTTGTTGATGATGTTGAGTAGAGGAGAAGACATTGGAAACCATGGATGGGATTGTATCTTCTGCCAACAACATTTTTCATGCTCTGCATTTTGTAAATTGAGTGAAGGCTTCAATCAAGAGAGGCGCAGCTTATAAAAGCTAATGCCCTAATGGGTGTTTTGGGTTAATATTTGATGGGTATGGGTACTACCCAGTACCTACTAGGTATCTCAAAATCTGATCCGATCTGATTTGGTTTTTTCAGGTTAAGACTCGGAATATTTAGGATGGATATCTAACACTAATGAGTCAATTTGTTAGATAAATCAAGAATTTGATTAAAATATTTAAAATTATAGATTGTATTTGGCGTTTTTTGAGTCTTTTTCTAAAATAATGCTTAAAAATAAAATAATGTGGCCGTTCTTACAGCAATGCTCATATGAGACGTTCTTACAACAATGCTAATATGAGAGACAGCGAAAATTATTAACTCTTGGTATAATTTTTCTTTGGAAAACACTTGACTGAAAATGTCAAGATTTCATCTACCAACCTCATCTGTTTTGTAATAGGCAAAAGTAAACATTCAATTTACAGAACTATTTTGCCAAGTCCATCACAGTTGTATACTATTTCTCCGTCTCAATCATTTGTTTACTTTTGATTTAAATACCCTTTAAGAAGAATAAAAAAAAGATTGGGCGGAGGGAGTATCACTTTGTCAAACTCTCACTCCAGCGCCTAAATGTCATGGGATAGATCTGATGATTTTTATGAATCTTACAAGGTGTAAATTACAAACAATATATCCTACAGCTTCAGCAATTGTCTAAACAAGCTTTGCCTTCAAATCTAACGTCCATAAGCGAAAACAAAATGGACATTACAGCAATGAAAAAATGCCTCTTAATAAAACGCTACTCGTACTACATAATATAAAAAACACGAGGAGCGAGATTTATTTCACTGGGGATCATCCTGCTGTTTATTAGCATTTTCAGATTCACAGCTCCCATCACTCGGCTTAGCTTGTTCAGCCGAGGCTTGACTAACAGGATCTTCCCCTTCAATCTCTCCAGCCACTTGTTCGGGCTGAGTGTCCGAGCTGGCTTGTTCCTTGGGGGTCAGGCAGTTGAGGCCATTCTCCTTCATATAAGTATCTAAAGGGACACCTGCTAACTGAAGAACATTTGTAAAACTCGCCTGACCATTTCCCATCTTCGAGTCTTGTTCACGGTCTGGACGAAAGTTCAGGTCGAGCCCAGAACCGTTGTCCCCTAACCCACTCGTTAAATCTTGACCTTCGTCACCAGTCTGAGCAAGTTCAGTCTGTAAGGAATCGATCTCGGGGTGTAATTTCTGATTTTCATTGCTAAGTTTGTCGTCTTCGCCACTAAAATTCAACTTTTGGTGGCTTTTAAGAACCATTTCGGCTTCCTGATCGGATTGCCGCTTCTTTTTTCTCATCATTAGTGTTTTAAAACGTCGTTTGACTGTCATGCAGACAGTGCATGTGCAGGTTGACTTGTGCTTGCCCTTGCCACTAGGTGGTTGAATACAAACAATGCATGAACAACCAGGACGGTGCCTGGGATGCTTGGTGGTGGTTGCAACGGCTGAAGTCCCAGGTTGATTTGGGTTGTCTCCCAAGACGGCTGCATTAGCTAGAGCACTCAGCCCGGAGGATTCCTGTTCCTGAATGACTCTATTAGCCACTGTCGCTTTTTTCTTCTTAAAATCTACATGTAAGAAGTGACCCAAAAGGAAAGGAAGAAAATGTCAGAGAGAAAACACATCATGTCCATTTATAAAATGGGTTCAAAATATTCAATGCCATTCTAGATTATCAGATTAGTAAGGAAAATAAAATTGAATCGGTGGTCATGAGAATAAAATAGCCCATGGTTTAAAATTTCGGTTTGAAAGTTGATCTCAGAGCTCGCGGGCACAGCGCCTGGTTTCGGCCATTTCCATCATAAATGGGGCCAATACTACCTCATATGCGGTCGTGGTAACTATCAAAAGCTTAAACCTCATCATTATGGGTATCCCTGTTTATAAAAAGTAAATCTGAATAAACAACAGTCAACACTCAACACTAGTAAAGGCAAGCGAGCAAAACCACATACAAGAATAGTATAGATTTCACTCCAATCCGGCAGAAACAAACTTCAGCCTGTGACTATATCCTTCTTTCTAAGGAGACGCCGAAATAACATAAAAGAAAAAGGCTGAGAAATAGCAGGGGTAAAACAAGAGTTCCATTTTTCTTTGGTGGGCAGTAGGGTGGGGGATGGAGCGGGGAGTGGGGAGAACGTTTGTGACCAGTTGTGTTTTATTCCACTCTTGCACAAGACACCATTCTCTTGACGGGAATGCTTGATCTTTACTGGAGCATATAACCAATCAATAATACAGATAGGAGAGATCGAAAAAAAAGGTTCATACAGCTTGAGCTCAGAATGCCTCAAATCTCAATTTATGAAATTTTCAGCAACCAATAAAACAAAAAAAAGGGGCACAACTCTAAACAATTGCTAACAATCAGGCAATCAGATAAGTCATGCAAATTGGCTTCAAAACAAGTAAAACCTCTGAGACCCACTTGCATCACAGTATTCACGGAAGCAAAGAAATACTATATTATAATTGTACCATACCCTTGCCATGATTAGAAAAATTTTCAAGCTCCCTTGGGCTTAATTCATCTGGAGCAGAACAGAAGCACCTATGATCACAAAACCAGATATAAATGTATCACTTGAGGATCATTAATATCAACACAAGTGAAATGGGCACATGTGCATGTTAATCGAGATAGGAAGAGTTTAGAAACCTGGTCGGATCCCAAGCATTATCTGCACAAGTCCACTTAGGAGGGAGTAAAAAATCCGCAGGTAGCCTTCGCCACTTAGAGCAGCTGTCACACTGAGCCCATTGATCTATCACACTAAAATAAACAGTATTTCAGGGTAATGACAAATCCAAAATTTAAAATATATACTGAGAATCAATGCAATATGGCACCAAATGGGTAAATTCACTCAGCAAGCAGGCAAGCAAGAGGGGGAAGTATGTGACTACTTCAGTTACCATTAGGAGAAAAACAAATACTACTCCCATGCCTCCCAACTTTATATTGTCCCATTCTAACCTTGATGGTCAACTTAAATCGTCAAAATATTGTCCAGGTACAATAGGGATAGCAATGGATCTTAGATCATGTCCAGATCCAACGGGATCTGGAACCATAGGTGTAGGGTCAGATCTTGATCCTTTTTTATTGAGATCTAGATCCTACCCTCATAGATAGTCATATCCCTTTTATTTTTATTTTATGTTAACACTAAAACTAAGGTACATGAATAGCAAAATATCTCCTAATTCTTCTCATTTTTCATAAACAAATCAATGTTTTTTTTTAGGTTTGTTTCCTTAAGAAGATACTCTATATGCATTATCAATTTATCATAATCCTATCAATAGAGTGATTTTCCTTATGCCTACGAGGATCCGCAAAGGTCCAGATCCAGGATCAGGATCTGGGAATGTTGCCTGTGAATTTAGATCCTATAGCACTTTGCCATCCCTAGGTACAATGTCTAAATTGTTGGGCTCAATTTATCTATTTTCATAGGGTATTGCTCTTTCGTATACGCATTTTACTTCTTTATATACAATGTTATCATTTTACCCCTCTCATTAACAACCTAACTTTCCCCTTCTTTCCAGAAACGGTCCCCACCCCACGGTCGTTGCAACCCAATCAATCTAGGGTATTTGAGAGTGAGGAGGGAGTTTCATGTGGGGAATGTTATTTTTCGGGGGAGGGGGGAGGGGCCTGGGCAGTAGGGTGGATTTTCAACAGGGGTGTAGTGGTTTAAGAGAGTGGGGATTGTTTTCGGGAGATGAGGAGAATTTCCGGTGGTTTGGGTGGTCGGTGGTAGGGTAGGGTAGTTGTTGGTTGGTGATGGGGTAGGTGGTAGTGTGTTAGGGCGGTTGGACTAGAGGTCAGAGATTAGAGTAGTGGTTGATGACAAGTGGCATGATCAGAGTAGTTAAGTAATTGTGTTGTATAAGAGTTACCTAACAAGACCATGCAACTTTCATTGTGGCTCATTCAAAAACAGCCACTTAATTGTTTCAAACACGGATAAAGCTATGTACATCCTGGCATCCAGCCCCCTTTACCTCACCTTAGGCATTGAGCCATTATTGTTGTTTTTAGAAAGAACAATTGCATAACCAACCAGGTGTTTGAATAGCTAACACAAGGTGCATATAGTGCTGACAAATCCATGTATCCCAGAGATAGAATAGTAACAAATAGAAATCACACCACATCATCAGGTTAGCATTTAAGCCCTATATCCCCAAATTACAAATGGATCTGCAAGTGTGATAAATCGAGTCCTTCCAAATGTTTCTGTTTCAAATTAAGTTATGTGCCGAAACAAAATTGTTTAATGAATATTTTTATTATTTCAGATCCAACGTCAAGTAACTATCAATCCATCAGTGACACACTACTAGTCAAAGCATGCATAAGAGCCACCACATCAAACGAAAAAGTGGTCATCAAGTAACTATCAGTCCATCAGTGACACACTACTAGTCAAAGCATGCATAAGAGCCACCACATCAAACGAAAAAGTGGTGTACTTTTACGTCTTCAGCACAAAAAAAATAAAACAGGTTGACGTTTAAATATTGGCTCCAGCCTCCAGGCGTAACAAACAATTTCGGATTCAGAAACAGGAAATATATTCTTGTCTTTAGAAATCAAAGAGAGGAGCAATTTACCCGGATGAATGAGCTGCGAAGACACTCGGCTTCCCAAAAACAGGAGGTTCCTATACAACAAACAACATGCAGCATAAGTGCATAAGTGCATAAGTATAAACAAGACAGGCACACAAAAAAGGATTAAAAAGAGATTTTCCAAAAGATCAAGGTCTTGAAGAGCAATTGATTCAAGAAGTCAAATTAGATATATGAACAAAGCTGTGAAGCAAAATGAATTTCGGTTAGTGCCTCACTGAACCTTGGGCTTAAGCATGCCCGAGGCACACTTTTTGAAACTAAAATTGAATTACACCCATTATTACTGTACAAAAAAACAGGTTTTCATGATGGGAGACACAAGGCAAAAAGATATTTACTATGTTTGGAAAGAAAGGCATATGTTTGTTCAGCATAGGGGTGTGGAGACATAAGAGGAAACAAGTACTATCTTGAATTCATGATGATACCGTGGAACTAAAGCTTAATAAATAAATAAATAAAATAAATCTTACTTCATATTCTTCGAACTCAAAGTCGTCGACCACAACAATGCTTGGCTTTACATTTTGAGGAGGTCGAAGCATACCCTGCACCTCCTCCCATGTCAACCTCAATGCCTGAACATCTTGATTATCAATGAGCAACCTCTTACTCTTAGCACCTATATTTCGACCTTTTTTCTTTTCTGCCGTTGTCATTGGTGAGGATAACAAGCCTTCCTCTGATGGTTCACCACAATTCTCAATGTTATGCATGTAGACATTTCCACCGGCAGAGTCCGATTGTCTCGATAAAATATTCAGATGAGTATCTGCGGGCGCTTTCATAGACTGCGGAAGGCCAGAGACGCCATTGGCCACTGGTAGATCCTGAACAATGCCCGAAAAACAATAAAAATCACTTGAAATACAGGACAAATAAAAGACAATGCAGCATTACGCTTTGTTAGTTATTTGAAAATCAACACTGTTATCGAACTAAATCAGATTATATCAGCAATTTTTGTCAGGTCTATTAGTACAGCATACAAACATAATAGCAATGGAGAGCTGTAATTGTCAAGCAAGCTACCTGAATAGATGGGTTTGATGCTTTCCGAAATCCCATAACAAGTTTCCCCTCTGGATCCTTGCGGCTAAATGTTACTGCATCAGAACAGATAACATCATCACAGGTCTTTCCATGGTATTGAATTTTGGTTTGAGATGGAACCGGTAATCACAACCTAATCTCAGCTATTTTGCTTTAAATGTGGCCAAAACTGCCTCAATTTCCGGATACGGTAACCTCCAAAACTAAGATAACTTGGTCGAGATTCCAATGCCGTGGTCATACTTAATACCATGGGTCTTTTTACCAAAGTAGGATCGCACACAACTACAGGCGATGAAAATACTGAGAAATTTACCATATATGAAAGAAAGAAAGAAAGAAAGAAAGAAAGAAAGAAAGAAAGAACGAAAGAATAATGGTTTGGCAATCAGCATGGTGAGAAGATAGTAAGCAGCATGTCCATCAAAATTTATGGGACAAGAAAGTAAGGGTACCAGTATCACCAGCTTGCAGCTGCAACGATTGTATACAGGGAGTCACTCCCTCTAAAACATACATCCTGCTGTTGTTGTTAGGCCAAAATCTGAACTGAAACACCCATTCTTTCCCCTTGACATCTTGAATTTTTATAGGAAGTCCCTCAGGTTGAGATATAGGAGGAAAATACGCCTACAAGCAGCACAGTATGATTATTACTGGTAACTAGTGGAATAACCATTCCAAGTTCACGTAGTTTAAGGGTGTTTAGATAAATTAAAAATTCTAAGTTCGCATAGTTTAAGGGTGTTTGGATAAATTACCTCGGCACATGCTTTAGGAAGAACAAGACGACCTATTCGGCCAGCATCACTAGCACTCAATACCTTTTCAAACAGTGGAAGAATAGTACAGTTTGAACTTTTTGATAGTCAAGGAAATCATTATTGCATCAACTAGTAAATGAAGGCCACAACAACACGTCAACAAGTCAACTACAACAAAGCCCAAATTTATTATGTGCTAACTAACATAAATTATTATTTGAAATCAGCAAACAAAAACTACCAAAAGGAAAACATGATTCAATAGGTTATGAAAACTATTAGAATTTTTTTTTAAATGAGAAAGCTAATAATAATAATTTTAATATTAAAAATAACGAAGTACAAAGAAAAATAAATAGAAATAATAGAATAGGTAATTAAAAATACAGGGAATTATTATAAAAACTCATATTTAAGTGGAAAAAGTCAGAAATATAAGCAGAAAATGAGGCCTATGAGTTATAAATAACAAGACCATCCCATATAAATAAATAATCTATGTAATTTGCAGGAAAAAAAATTATTAAACGACAGTGGATACTCTCCAGATATTTGCTGCAGTTCTTGCTCTGTAATCCTTGGCCAATAACGAGGAAGCAGTTGGTGTCGGCCCCGTCCCTCAAAAGGAGGCTTTGCCACACGTAACGGAGGCATCATACTAACACTTGTATCAGGAGCAGGAGAGTGAGGCAACTTTGATGGAGTTGATACAATATTAGGAGATATAAATCCTTGATTGAAAGCATTAGACATCTTTTTCGGCTCCCTTTTTTCGTCAATGATTGTGCCAGAAGTAAACTGAAGATTTCCAGATGGACCACCCAAACAAATATTTAGGTTTGGATGTGCTACTGATTCATAGTCATCTCTATTTTGCATCTTATTGCTAGAAACGTCAAGTCTGTCATTGAGAAACGATCCCATGGAAGTCTGGGCTAAAGTTGAGGCCCAAGTAGCCCCACCTCCCCAAGGCCCGGTTATGGATGGAGTATCCTTGTTGGATGGTAGTGGTTGTGCTGTAACCACAGCTTCTGAGGGAGGGAAAATAAGTCCCTCTTGTTTCAGCATACCAAGGGCGGCATTCGTGTTCAGATTGTGTGAAATGGATAGTTGATTACCCCCATGACTACCCTTATGATTGCCAATGCTTTCAATATTCTCCGTCATAGTGCATAGTTCGTATTTATCGCATCTACCTCCATTCCATCTCTGTGTAAAAAGTGAAGTCAAACAATGATGCCACCCACTTAAATAAACTTGGGCCACAATAAACAATATGATCTAGCAGAAACCAGAACTATCTACCCTGTGTCACGAAACCTCCAAATTCTTTGTTCAGGATAATGATGAATAAAGTCAAATGAAACTAGTTGCGTTTCTTTTTATTGTGAAGTAGCGGTCATTTGATGAAATTGTGCACACAATTTTCAGGATGGATCATTTGAAATCAGCCTCTTTGTTGGATGAGAACAAGGGTAAGGCTTCATACAACCGACCCTCCTTACACCGCCAACTGTAACAACCTCCTTACAGCATGTATAATAAGAGCTCCATAAGGTGGTATCCATTGTTGGGGAGCAAAAGTTATTTTCTTTGCCTACAATAAAGTGTTCTCTTATGCTCTTTAGGTGTTCTCCAAAGAAAAAAAAATGGAGAGTAGCTCAGTAGCTTTCTATATGCTCTTAGGGAGGAGCAAAGAAGAGCAGGCTCTCCATTCGAAGTAGGCTGTAGCAAGTGGATCTGAGGGAAAATTTGCTTTTTTCAAAAGAAAAAAAATATGTAAATGTAAAAAAGACGGACCAAAATTTAAAATGAATGCAGAGCATGTAGAAGAAATTTTGCTATTGTAGGTTTAAAATTATTTTTTACTATTGTACATGGAGAGCAAAACAAAAAGTGCTTTCTATTTTTTACAATCGTACAAGCTCTTACAAAACACAATCATTTAAAAAACTCAATGGGGGAAAGAAATTAACAAGGAAAAATATGATTCTAACTTACAGAATTAGAGGCTGAATTTCTCGCACATCCTATGCACTTTACACCACCACCATCGAGTAACTCAATCAAAGACAAAGAAGCAATGCATCCACAGTGAAGCCGCTATAAAGCAAAATGCAATGAGCATCTACAACAACTAAAATCAACAAGATGGAACATGAGTTATAGAAAAGATTTCACCTTGCCACAAGTAAAACAGTTTCTCCAACCAGAATCATCGGAGTGGAATTCCTCGCAATACATTCGTTGCTCAAAAGCATACCTAGCATAGAGAGAGTTAACGTGTTGAAATGTTTAGAGGTGCCCCTAAATATTCTTGTACTACACTTAAGATCCCAAAGTAAAACTCATTCCAATTAACGATGGACTCTGTCAAAAGGTTGAGAGATATGAAACAACGTATCAAGACGGCCAAACCATAAACTTGTTCCTAAGTAATTTGTAAAGCATCCGCTTCGGTGGGTATTCATGAAGAACGAAAACGAAGATTCAGAGTACTTTTAATCATGCTAACTGAACAAAAGTTCAATATCAACTGGCAACTCTGATATTATATGAATAACCACTAACTAGAATTCAGACGTTACTAAATGAATGAACAATGGCCAATTGACCCCCTGTTCCAAGTTGGAAGGCCAATATGAAGCAAACTGACTTGGGGAAAAATAGATGTACAACAACATTACCCCAATGCCTCAAAGGCTCCCAGATATGGCGTGGTAAGGGAAATCGGATGTATACAACCTTTCCCTTGTATAAAAAGAAAAATGAATTTATTTTAAGATGAACCATAACGAAAATTGCATCAAGATTTGCAAAGCTGAACAATGAATATATATATATATATATAGCTCAACAGAAAATATTTATCAGATGAGGATATGTTACTGCTTGTTTCTGTTCCCAGAGATACTTCACATAATCATACCTAATCTTCAAGCAATGATTATGCAAACCATATTTATAATAGTGCTTCTTCTATTCCATTTGATTGTATATGTTTTTCAAATTTCCCCTCACATGCTTTAAAATACGTATACAATGAAAAAAAAGGCGGGAGTACAAATTAAGGGACGCGAAGGGAATGATGGCAATGTACAAATAATACCATAGAGGTGACACCCATCCACATAAAGACACCATGTTGGTGACGCCCATATACAAACTAGCCACAAGAATTGCATAAACCCTAAACAATGATAATGCAAGCAAGCCACGGGAATTGAAGCAATGATCCCAACATCAATCGTTCACAGCCATTAGCAATTCTTAAGAGGATTTTCAAGAAATCAAATTTATCTTCAACCTGATTGAAGAACAAACAGTTCAATACTACCATTAAATTACATTTCCTGCATAACTGTTCAGCACAGCTCGAGTCTTAGCTGTCTATCGAGCATAATCCTATTGCTTCACAAGTTCACAGAATATGCAGCCCTATATAAAGGTTAATTCTTTAGAGCCAAATATATTTTAGATTTCATGAAGTATCCAGGTATCTAATTTACCTCCTTTTTTTCTTAAAAATAAGTCTAGAATTACATCTCTTATTAGTCCCGGCACTAAACCCTGGAGTCACATCACTTTCCGTTCAGCTGAAAGGTAGTCCAAACAATATGAAAACTTCAAAAGCTCATTTCTTGATTTCCAATTTTTTTACAGCGTCATAGAGAGACCACAATCTATACATTTGTCTATATCTTTAATCTGAGAATTCATCAATAAAATTCTCCACTCGGCCATCACAAACACCAGCTCCATATAACTGTGAGTCACCTCATATACAAGAAGTAATAGAACCATTAAGAAGCCAACATGGACAATCAATAATGTCAAAATCGCCAAAAACAACCTTTTAAGTTAAGGTAGCAACAATTTATATCTTACTCCCTTTAACACAAGTCACTTTCCATCTCAAATTTTTGGGTAAGAAAGGTTTTGATGCCTACGGATTTTGAATCGAGTCTATGAGTATCGCCTCTCAATAACTTTACCGCATCGGCTAGCTAACCATGTCTAATTATGTGAAGAAATGGGAAGGAATTTCCATCAACATAAACTGAACTCGAGCTTGTTAAACCAAAATTATGAAATATAATCATTGATTATGAATTTAAATTAGACAAATACTCCATAGTCCATAGTCCATAGCATATTATACCTTCAATTTCCCACCAAAATTTAAAAACCAACAATATAAATAACCAAATTAGCACGTAAAAAAAGCAATTAAAATAGAAAAATTACCCGCACTTATCGCATAAATTAGCCAATTCACCAGATCGCAAACTCCAACCAGTCTTCCATTCAGCAGACGACGTCGTACCACACAAGATATTCATACAAGTCTTCATACCCATTTCCCTATTTTTAACAAATATTTCAGCAAAATAATTAACAAATTAATTAACTTTCGATAATCCAACGTCAAACAGAATTCAAAATTAGTAATTACTTGGAGATTAATTAACTAAGTTTATACATAAACAGTCGTAAAAACTGCAACAATTAGTCAACAGATAAGAAAGAACAAACCTTTTAATTGAAAATTGAAAATTGAAAACCCAATTCAATTCAAATGTGCAAAATTTTCATCTGGGTATTTTTGAAAAAAATATAGGAATGAAATTTGAAGCAGGAATTAAAATGGGTTTAAGAGAAAAATTGAGGAAATTAAGAGAGTTGAAACGATGGAATTAAGGTGAGTAAAGAGCATGCAGGAAGGAAGTATAAAAAAAAATAAAAAGAAAAGAAAGGAATTGAAAGAGAAGAAATATATATTGCATGCACGATTTTAAGGTGAGATTTGATATATACTTCAAGTATTGCCCAACTCTTTGTTTCACTTTGGTGTTGTTGCCTCCTTGTTTTTTTTACTCTCTTTCCCAATTATGAGGGTTTTTTAAGGTTTCTTCATTTGATTATACTCCCCCTATCCACATAAAATGGTAACACCTACTTTATCACACTTGTCGAGACACGTTTTGCAATGTAAATATCTTTAATTACACATTATTAAAAATTATAAAATATTGATATTCTTATATAGCATGCATGACGATCAATCAAACAAAATCTCACATGACTATATTTTGTCTTGTAGATTAAGAATAGTACAAAGATTCTCTACGACCATGAATAGTGTCAAAAAGTAGGTGTTATTGTTTGCGTGGATCGGATGGAGTATTATTTTTAAATTTAGATCTTAAGGGTATAAATGGAGTTTATTGGATTATTTAGAAAAAAAGGAAAATGCACATAAGTATCCTTGAGGTTTGACATTTTTAATGGAATATTCAATTTTTTTCATTTGAAAAATTTTAAGAGGTCATGACTTGTATTTATGAGCTCAAAAAGTCACAATTTTTTTCAAATCGATCGTTTTTTCGAGAACTACGATTTGAAAAAAAAAATGTCATATTTGGATCGCGTGGCTAGTAGTTTTTGTATGTCAAAGTTTATTTGATGGAACAAACTTTGAGTGACCATATCTCTTAGTCACGAGTTTCAAACTCGACAATTTTTTTTCAAATCATACTACTCTGAAAGACGATCGATTTTGAAAAAAATTTGTCACTTTCTGAACTCGTAAACACGAATTATGGCCTTCTAAAGTTTTTCGGATCAAAAAATTAGATATTTCGTGTGAAATGTCAAATCTCAAGAATACCGCGTGGATTTTCTGTTTAGATACTAAATAATGTGATAAATGGAATTTGGTTGATTTATAACCTAATGAAAAGGTAGATTGTTGTCTCATAGAAAATGGGTATCTATATTATTATTTCAATTTATTTTATTTTATATACTTTTTTAGTTTTAAATTATAGGGTTTGAGAGTTGAAACTATAGTACTTATGACAAACATTTGTTCACTTTGATTAAAATATCACTTACAAAGAATAAAATAATAAACAAATGATGGTGATAAGCGTGTTTATTAGATTGGTGACGAAATACTTTTGTGAGAGTACACATAACACGGTATTTATTCGTAGTTTAACCAATACTTCTGTTGTTAGAGTTATTCAACTGTGTTTTACAAAGTGTCTCTTGCGTGATACATTAATGTGTATACTATACGTTTAAGGGTAGTTGTTTAGGTAAAAATTTACCAACTGATCGATTTTAATTGTGGATTAAAGCGATTGATCGTTAGCCTAAATACGAGCAAATGAGACAGAATGAACGAAAGATATGACAACGAAAATAAAGGTTGACGCAAGATATTTTGGTGACGCGRAAAACCCGGTGTGGGAAAAACCGCGGGGGGAGTCGGAATCCCACCAACYTTTGCACTATAATCGAGTCGGAATCTTGAGTACGGAAATACAAAGTAAGAGCTTTGCGTAGTAATATAATTGCTAGAGTGAAGAATGGTGTTGAAAATTCTTGTCGAGATTGGATGCCTTTGAAATGCCGCTCCTTCCCCTTTTATATGCTGCTCTGGCCGGTATTCTGAGTCTTCAACGGCTTCTCACTCTGCTCTTGGATTCCCTCCATCCGTTGCAGAAAAGTAGGAGTTGGTTGCCGACTCTTTCTATGTGCGTGTGTAACAAACACATTAATTGTGTTTGTTTGGCTTTCRTCCGATGGCCCACATACCGCCACATCATCAATCCTCTTTTTCCTTCTTTCGCCAATCGGTAGTTGCCACGCGTCCCTTTGATTAAAAGCGGATTTTTGTCCATAACAATTGCCCCCAAATTCTCGTCCGAAGTACTTTGGGCGGGAATTTATATTGCACTGCAGTTGTCTTGTGCTCTGGCGTACGTCACATCCTGTCTCATCTTTTTTTCAACTGCCTCTCTCTCCCACTTCCCCATAACCGCCTGCCTTAACTTCCCTCCCCCTTCCCTAGAACCTCCCCCACTCCCTCGTTTAACTCACTCTAGAAAACCCCCCACTCCCTCACTTTTAAAAAATCCTTTCTAACTCCTCAAACTCTCCTCACCTTCTCTAAACTCCCAATCTTCTGCAAACCCTCGAACCTTCTTCTCCGACCTGCTTCCGTCTGCCTGCTGATTTCAGGTACCCTTCGCACTCTTGTTTTCTTTGCTTTCTTTCCATGGCTCAAGAAACCTCGTCCCCGGCGTCCCTGGCCGCCTCTTTGTCCGTCGATTCCTTCATTTCTTGTGGCATTCTTTCGGTGAAACATGCGTGTGACTCTGTGTTCACGGCGTCCGATCTTGATCTTATCAAGGAAAGGTTTGGTTTTTCTGATGATGTGGTATTTCACATTCCAACCCCTGGTCAGAGGGCTGACTCTCTCCGGTTGGGTTGGACTTGTTTGTATGACTACCCCTTCTGCTATGGGCTGCGATTCCCTCTCCCTCCCCTGATTAGGGAGTTCTTGGTCTTCAATAAGCTGGCCATCTGCCAGGTGGCGCCATATGCCTGACGCACTTTGCTTGCCCTCTATGCCATGAACGAGACTTTTGGGTGTGACATTGGGCTCTCTAACCTGGCTCACCTGTTTTCAGTCCGATCTCTGGGCCATGGTCAGGTGACTATCCGTACCCACGAAAGGAAGGACAACTGCATCATCTTTCATGTTACCCCGGATGACAGCAAATGGTTCCAGCGGTTTATTTTCGTTGAAATTCGCACCCTTCCTCCTCCRACGGACTATCTCTCCACTRTTTGGCTTCCTACTGAAGGTACTTGYATTTYCGTGCTCTTACTTTGCTTTGGCGTTTGATTTTTCTTACTTGTGCTCTTGCGCAGATCTGGGCAAACTGGTTCGCTCTCCTGACGAGGGTGCGTCCCTTGCCAAATTGCTTGGCCCTACTCCAGCCCAGAGGACTTTCACGAATCTGGTCCGACTCTCTACTCCTGCCCCTCGAAAGGCTGAGGAGGTTGTCATAGAGGAGGAAGGATCCATGTCTTCAGGTTTGGTGCTTCATATTTCTTATGTTTTACCTTTGCTTTTATGCTGTTGGTGCTGATTTTGTCCCAATCAGGGTTGTGTCAGCCTCGGGGCAGCCCAGGGTCACCTTACGCTCCATTATGGCGCTGAGAAGGAGGAGGAATGCCGGTGGTGCCCCCACTCCTGCTGAAAAGAGGAAAGCTGACCGTGCCCCTGCCTCGGGCTCTAGTCCAAGGAAGAGGCCCGCTACAGGCTCAACGTCCTGCCCCATTCCGATTGATGTTGTTCCTCTGGCTTCCATGCCCCCACTTTTCAATCCTGTCACCCCGGCTGCGCCTGCTCCTGGAGTTGCTCCGAATTCTGGTGCTGGGACCTCTTCTGGTTCTAGTGCTGCTCTTGGACCGAAGGTTACTCCTGAGGTGGTAATCAGGCTCCCTGAACACTTCGGGAAGACCAAAGCCAGCCATTGGCCACAGCTGGGCTCTTTTTTGCTTCCTGGACCACGCTCCGTACTGGGGAAGAGGTCCCTGAAGGACGTGGTCAGACAATCTTCTGAGCACTCTTTTGAGGTAGACATTCCTTTGGTTTTTACTTCTTTTTATTTGGTTAATTTCTTGCCTTGCTTAATAAATTGCCCTGTCGTTCCGCTCCAGACCCTGCAGTTATCTTTATACATCTAGGGCAGAGTTATGCAGTTGGAGGAAGAGACATCCCGTCTTCGATCAGAGAAGGATGAGGCACTGGCCCTCAAAGCTGGGGCGCTGGCTGGGGAGGCTAAGGCGCAGGCTGGGAAAGCTAAAGCACTGGGGCTTCTGGACCAGGCTAGGGAGGCTCAGGGTCTGCTCCAGAAAAAGCTGGATTTTGCTCTAGAGGAGGCCAGTGAGCAGAAGAAGGCTGGTCAGGACCAGCTGCTGAAGGTGCGAGCCAGCCTGTCCCAAGCTCTGGAATCTGCCTCCGGGTTGACTTCTGAGCTGGAGGCTCTGAAACAGAATTACGCCATTATGAAGAGGACCCTGGTGGATGCCCTTGCCTTTGCTGCTGCTGAGACCAGGATTAGTTGTATCAAAGAGTTCCAGAATGGGGAACATCTATCTTGGGACCTTGCTGCTGAAGAAAAAGCTTTTGCTGA
>VHZZ01013020.1:20817-35352 GCA_009801015.1 Silene noctiflora | reverse complement strand
GACCAACTGATAATAATACAAAAGTATACCCTTTGATCCTTTTAGAGATTTAAATGTTATTACACTAACTGTATAGGACACCAGCCCCAACACCAATCTGACTCTTTCATGCCTAGTTTATGCGCGGTTTTGAGTGATATGACATTAACTGCAGAACCGTCATCAACCAATGTCATTGGTATGTTTTTCTTGAGGCATGTGATGGTGATGTACATGGCTAGATTCTGGTTGACACCAAATGGAGGTAGGTCTTCATCTGAGAAAATAATTAGGTTACCTAGCTTGACCGAGTCCTGGAGGACTAGGTTGACCACATTATTTGGGGTAGAATCGGATGGTATATTTAGCTTAGCTAGAGCTTGTAGCAAAGCTTAGAGATGTGGGAACGAGCTAGATATTAATTACCAGACTGAAAGATCAGCCTTGGTTCTTTGCAACTGCTTCATTAAGGATTAAGTAGCCAAAGTGTCATCCGTATCTCCTTGAGTGGGATTACCTATAGAAACAGTGCTATTTGTTTGCCCTGAAGTGACGTTTTGATATGGGCGACCTGACCGAGTGAGGTGATCGACATCATGGTCTAAGGTCTTGAGGAGGGGATGTTCAACAAGATAGACATATTCATCTTCATCTACCCACCCACCAGTGATGGGGTTGTGCTCTTTTAGTTGCACGATTTCATCCTCCAACTCAGTGATTTGCTGGACTAGTTCGTTGACCACTGCATTAACTTCTGGCATCGTGGATTCCTTAGAGAGGGTAGTGACCATTTGCATGGCCTTTTCTCTGCGAGTCATGATGTGGGATCCCCTATGTTGAGAAACTATGTCTTCTAAGTCTATTACTTCCCTACCCACACCTCTTACCCATGCTATGAAGTTTGAAATGGTAGGTGCAGTTATAGAGTATGGTTCCTCGTCTATCGCAGCATTTCATTTTCCATAGGTGAGATGAGATATGAGCAATCCAAGGTGGATTCCTCGTCTGAGATTACTAAAATTCCAAGATGATTTTGACTATAATTGGGTTTGCTTGCAGTGGGAATGGGTAATCGACCATCCTCGATCATGTCTTGGATAACATGATTTAGCTTAAAGCATCTTTCTGTGTCATGTCCCCTACCCCTATGAAATTCAAAATAGGCATTGATGTCCCACGATTTTGACTTCTTTTCTGGGTCTGGCGTAGGTCCAATTGGTTGCAACTTGCCTTGCTTGACTAGCCTTTGAGTGCATTGGAGTAAGTATCCCCAATGTAAGGGAATTTTCTAGGTGGGTTAGTTTTCTAGGAAGGTTCTACAAGATTCACTTCATCACTTTTATTACTGGAACCGTAAGAACGATTTCTAGTTGATGTTGAGCCTTGGTATCCGCGTCCCCATGGTCTTGGACAAAATTCCTTTGCGAATATCATCTTCAATTCTTGTACCCAAAACGGTTAAGTCTTTGCAGGATTTTATATTTTGGTACCTTAGGTGGTTTGCATATAACGACTTTAGATTGTCCACGAACTTCATCACAAGAGTGGCTTCATCTGGGTGATCGACTAACTGTGTACTAGTCTTTCTCCTTCTAGTTAGGAAATCGGTGAAACCTTCCTTTTCATTTTGGGTTAATACCTCTAGAGTGCACATATTAACCTGGATTTCAGCATTGTCTGCGTATTGCTTGGTGAATTCAATCGCAGCATCGTCCCAAGTCGCAATCTTCTTAGGGTCTAGAAAATGGAAACATTGCTTGGGGATTGTATCAAGAGATGAAGGAAAGATTCTTAAGAACATCTCGGGTTTGACGCCCTTGATGGACATATAGTCTGTGAAGGCTCAAATGTGATTTAGGGGATTTTCATGCCCTTGGAACCTTGGAATAATTGGGTGCTTACTGCCTTATATATCCGACTATTTTCCTTATAGATGTCGTCTCCTATGAGGTACATGAGCTGTTCTTCTAGATCGCGGTGACGTTGTTCTTCTTCAGTAGATAAAGGAGTATCATTATTAGGAGTCTTCTTTGGCTCAGAGGTTTCCTTAGGTGTCCCATGGGATGTAGGCCCTTCTGTATGAGGAAATCAGGCTTCTATTGTGACAACGCGGTTTTCGATGGTTTCTAAACGAGCATTGGCAACATCCTAACTTGAAGACGAAGGAGGGTAGCCAAGATTTCATTCATACCAGGATCAAGATTAGGGTGACCATTAACACTTCTGTGATCTTCACCGTCTCGGGACATCTTGAAATGAGATAGAAACCAATGGCGAATCAAGCTCTGAACGAAACATACTTACCCAACACTCAAAATAAAAGACGAATTGAAAGAAGACTTACTTGATTTGTACTTGGAGCCTCAAAAAGGAAAAGATTTTTATTTGACTTAGTTCAGTATCTAACCCATTTTAAAAAGATATACATTTTAAAGATTTTACAAGTTTTTGGAAAATTCGTCATGGTTTTATTTATAAAAATGTGATCATGTACAAGGCATAAACATATATACAAGTATTATAAAGGTATGCTGAGTGATTTTAAGATGGTTTTGGTTTATAAGGGTGGGTGGCTACACCAAGCTATCAAACCCTGGTCTGTGGAGAGGTCCGCACCAAACATGACTATGGCCGGTTCCTAGTTCTATTTCCTCGAGTAGTGAAAGCTCCTGATACAAACATGAGTAAGCATCATGGTGTGGTTGATGTCTATTGATATTCATCTACTTTGAGAAAAATAAGAATTTGCACCTTTGGGACGGGACAATTGGTCGAATTGGTTTGGTTACGAGCCTAGGAAGGCCGACTGAAACGACCTAAGAAGGTTGAGTAATGAAAACTAATGACTATCTCACATAAACTATCCCTAACCTTGTTCAAGATTCACCCTGGGTGACATTAGACTTAGTCTAAGTGTATCATCCCCATCGGAGTCGCCAAGCTGTGGACATGGGCCACCCGCACGTTGGTATGTTTGAGGCGACGGTACTTCACCCACAGAACTTTGTGTTGACAAGGCACGTCATGAGCCGTTACTGATTTATAAGGCATGAAACCGGTGAATGGTTTGAACAAGCCTGAATTTATGGAGTCGCCACCAATTTTTGAGGATAATTGGATCCGTTCGAATACTCCGCGTCATGTCAAGACACAAAGTAGTGACATAAACACTAAGAAATTCATCACCCTTAGCATTCCATGTCTAGAATGACTCTCACGATGCCAATGAACACTGGTGTTCACAGATATCTGAGTAAGGAATGAGGGTACGTATTAGGACGCTCATACTAGAACACCAAATCGCGCCCGCCTCTTTAGCGGCCTCTACAAATAATCAGAGAATGTCGTTTATATTTGATATGTCATTAGTTATATACATGCAATGCAACACCCACGTTTTAATTCTAGCATGTGAATTAAAATAAGTCGGTTAACACATATAGTTAGCAAGAAATTAGGTCAAAGTGGCTATTTTACATTCATTTACATGTAAGAAGAAAGCAAACAAATAAAGAATAAATTACATTACAAAGAATGAAAGACGAATCTATGCCATAAATACGTCAATAAAGGATTTAAAATATTAAATGCTGAAATAGAAGGTGATAATACGAATACTAGTTAATTATAAACTAATTAGAATAGCTGCTTTAGAACGAGACAAGTTCAGAGGCAGAAGCCAGCCCAGAATAGGCGCAACACGTGTTGCGCTCTCTGAAAGAGGCGCATCACTTTGTGCGACTATTCTTGAGTTGGATTCTGACTGTGAAAGTCAGACTCGCGTTTTGTTATTGTTCGTTGGTTGATTTAAGTGTATTATTGATACTAGACTCGAAATTTAAGTGATTTAACATTTTACATAAGTAAATTAGGTCGTCGTAAAACAGAAAACATGTATCAAAGTCGAATTTTGATAGTTTGATATAGAAAAATCAAAACATCGAAAATCCGGGTTTTAAAAGATGACAAAAACCAACAAATATTAGATTATAAGGGATTTAAGTCGAAAATAAAAGGAAAATATTTTGGAAACTTGTGTTTTATGAAAGAAGAACATAAGAGAAAACAGAAAAGACGAATGAATTGGTACTCGAGAAAAAAGAAGAAGAACAACAACAGACTAGGTGCCTCTGGAAGAGGCGCAGCAGACACTGCGTCTGTTCCAGAAGGCACATCTGCTGATGCGATTCTTCTTGACGGTCTTTCCCTGCTGATTCATCAAAAAATGTTTGAAAACTTACAGTTTTAAAAACATATTTATGGCGCAGACTCTTACATAAGATTAAATACATAATTTCATTGAATAAATTACAAAGTAGGATTTACATCCTCATACTTACATGTTTGCGAAGCGAAAAACGACTTAATTAAACAATGTAACGAAGATGCCCTTTGCAAAAGGAATTTTAGAAAACAAGTGATGATTGATTAAGTTGATTAAGTGTAGTGGTCAAATTGGTAGGTCTATGCAAAACATGACTGGTACCTAGAATGATCTAGGCTTATGTGGTCAAGAATGCTCAAGCACGTAGGCATCGTAGCAATAGCACGTGGTCTTAGAATGCAAAGAGAGAAGAGAAGAGGTGGACACTCGCGTGAAGAATATGGGAGGCAGACGCCTCTATTTATACTAATAACGAGGTGAGAGTTTTGGAAAGATTAAAATACGGAAAAAAATCCGAAAAGATCTGGACGTGCTGAAACAAGCCCAGGAAGAGGCGCAACAGGTTGTGCGCCCTCTCCTGGAGGTGTTTCTCCTTCAGCAGCGAAGATTTCCGCGTTTTTAGAGTTTGGAAAAAAAAAAATTTCCTTATTTCGTAAAAATAAGATATTTTCGAAATCATAAGAATATTTGAGATATTTTAGCATTCTTAAAAATATCCCGACTCAGATTTGAGATGGTTTTTGAGAAAATGACGGTTTCTAAAAATGAAAACAGCTTTTTACCTGAACTCCAAATGTACTCTAATTACTGCCAAAACGGCCGTATCGGCACGTGGATGACAATGAATGGGTTGACACGACTATTTAGGCAATCGTTTGACGTTCAATTAATAGAATGTCATAATAACGCTTCGCATGCGAAACATGCTGTCCAATCATCATCGGGTGTTTGGCGAAGGGTGCAGAAATGAGGTATCTACAAGCACTTATGGCCCGTTCCCGGACCCGCTAGATGTATAGCCTAGTTGTTTATCTTTTGGTTTTCCGTTGCACATTTTAGAGCAATTTATTAAATGTTATTTGATTGTCTATTTGATATACTTACCTCGGGAAACCAAGATGGTAATGCCCTTACTTTCTAGGGAAGGTCTTGTTAAGGCTCTTTGGTAAGTGGGGTGTTAGAAGAATTACTTACAAGGCGTATGAGTTTAGGTGTGGGCATGATTGGTTGATTGATCATGTACTAATCATAGATAATCATGTGGTGTAGGTGTCGGATGTGTATAGGATCGGTTTTGTTTGCTTGGTTCTTGGTTGTGGAGCACTAGTGATTTGTGCTAGCTTTGGAGAATTGCCAAAAGGTACGGTTTTTTTACTCGGTCTTGATAATATGATTGTTAACTCATGTTTTTATTGTCATGAGTTTTATAGTAATTGTTAGAATTTCATTATAACATGATTTAAGGGTAACTATTGTTTTTTTTGTGAAAGGTTAGTAATTTCATTAAGCACAAAACAAGCTACTACAAGCTATCAACAATTTGAAACTAATACAAGCCAATCTCAACTAAGCACATACAACAATTGGGCCAATATTCATCATCCTTATATTTTTTTAATCATTTGAACATTGTATCAGTCTAAGGTTCAACATTCTATAAATTTGTTTGACTAATACAGTAGGGTGAGATAAGACACCTTCCAGTCTAGTAGTATTTCGCTGATGCCAGACCAAGTACTGCAATGCCATTACAGCACAAAGACATACATTCTTCTTCAGTCGAGACCATTTCCTTCTACCTATCCAAATGATTAGGTTTCTCACAGGTATAAGTAGATTAAGTCCAGCAAAAAGTCCCTGCATTACCTGTTGTACACCAGGATAGAGATGAATCAAATGCTGCACAGACTTAGTAGCATTTTGGCATAAGCAGCACCTATCATCAGTACAGACCCCATACTTGAACAACTTTTCCTTGACATTCAATTCATTCCTGAAAGCCAACCAGCTATGGAAACTGTGCTTAGGGAGAGCCCAGGTATTCCATACTAGTCTTGCCTATCCTACCTTCTACTCTTTATGCCTCAACCAGTCATACCCAGAGGATACAGTGTAACCTTTAACATTAGTAAGCCAGTTACCATTAAGATATCCATGCTTAAAAGTCTCCTTAACAACACAAATAGCTTTCCAATTACCACTCATGTGGGTTTTTGGAATATACAACTCCCAAGGAGTATCCTTTAAGTAAATTTGGTGCACCCACTTAACCAATAAGCTATCTGGCTTACTATAAATCAACCAAACCGGCTTCCCCATAGTGGCCATGTTCCAATTATAACTGCACCTGATACCAAGGCCACCTTCTGCCTTTGGGGTGCAAGCCTGATCCCAATATACCAGAGGAGTTCTGATATAATTACTAGTCCCATACCAGAGATAGTTCCTACAAATGCTATCAATCTTTTTCAAGATACCTTTGGGGGATGAGAAAGAGTTAGCCCAATAGTTATAAAGGGAAGTAAGGACACTTTTCACCAGTAATAATCTGCCTGCTTAAGAAATATTCCTTGCACCAAAAGATTTAATCCTATCTACTATCTTCTCAATCCGTACATAATAATCCTTTGTGGCTAGCTTCCCTGCAGCTATAGGAATACCCAGATATTTGAATGGCAAACTACCTTCTACACAGCTAGAGATAGAGATAATATGGTGTTTCTCCCTTCTTGGTACAATATTAAAATAGACATTGGATTTCTGCTTGTTCATTTGCAAACCAGAGGCACAAGAGAAATTGGTAAAAGACCTCAGCAGGACCATGATAAACCATTTGTCACCTCTTGAAAATAATAAAAGGTCATTAGCAAACATTAAATCACTAAGTTTAAGCCTACTGCAAAGGGGATGGTATTTAAAATCCATCACACCAGTTGTGAAATGTAAATTTTTTGACAGGTATTCTATTGCAATGGTAAACAAAAATGGTGATAGAGGGTCACCTTGCCTTAAGCCTTGTTTACCAGCAAAAAAACCAAAAGGCTCCCCATTCAAAACCAAAGAATATGAATTAGAAGTAACACACTCTATGACTAACTGAGGGAATTGTTTTGGAAAATTTAAGGCCCCCATCATCTGAGCAACAACCCTCCAATTAACTGAGTCATAAGCCTTTTTTAAATCAACATTGATTAAACATCTGGGGGAGGCAGATGCTCTATTATACATTAGAATGATATCCTGACACACCAAAATAATTTCAATGATATTCCATCCTTTGACCAACCCTCCTTGACTGGGACTAATAATGTCAGGCAAGATTTGAGCTAATCTTGTGCAAAAAAGTTCTGATATGACCTTATACACAACATTACAGCAAGAGATTGGATGAAATTGGGTGACATTTTTAGGCATCTCCACCTTTGGAATGAGAGTAACCAAAGTGTGGTTGACTTGTTTGAGTAATTTGCCATTTTTGAAAAAAATCTTGTACTGCAGTACAAACATCAGCTCCAACAACAGTCCGTGCATCTTTGAAAAGAGCACTAGAATACCCATCTGGGCCAGGTGCTTTGTGTGATGGTATGGAGAACATTGCCTTTTTTATTTCTTAGTTTGAAACAGAGGATAAGAGAGTGTCCCAGTGATTAGAGGTACACACTATCCCTTTCTTTACTACTCGAAAATTGACCATGTCTACATCATTAGCCTTCCCAAAAGATTGGTATAATATTGCAGGAAATCTTGATGAATATAAGGAGGATCAGAACACAGATTTCTATTCTCATTAATAATCCTCAAAACTTTAGCTCTAGCTTTAACCAAATCCGAAAAAAAATTGAATTACAGTCCCCTTCCTTTAACCAAATAGCTTTAGATTTTTGTAAAATGAAACTCTCACTAGCTCTTTGGAGCTCCATGTAATCCTTAGTAGCATCAATTTCACTAGTGAGAAGTTCAGTATCAGAGAGGTGCCTTCTTAATTACTCTTAGATATATTCAAGATGCTTCCAAGCTCTAACTACATTGTTCTCCACATATGCAAAAAGATCTTTGTTTATGAGCTTCAGAGGCCTCTTGGGTAAATTGAACTTTCTGACAATACGAAACATAGGGGAGCCATAAATCCATGTTGACCACACATCAGAGACACAGAAAAGAAACCGGTCTACATTACTCCACATATTAAAGTATTTGAAACATGGATTCCTTGTTGTAAAATTAGAATTACTTTGAATGATGCACGGGGTATGGTCAAAGTAACCTTCAGTCATGAAGTGAGCATAAGCATCCTCCCTATGCTGCATCCAATCGTGGTTCCCCAACACTCTATCCAGTCTGCTATAAACCCTATCAGCAGGTACTTGTTTATTATTCCATGTGAAAAAAAAGAGCCAACAGAAGGAATATCATTTATTCCACAATAGTATATGCAGTTTTGAAAATCCCTCATCTCCTCTTCAGTATTTTGACCCCATAACCTTTCAGCTGGTTTTAGAACAGTGTTAAAATTCCCACAAACTCTCCAAGATCCTTATAGCTCATTATGAAACAAACACAGCTTATGCCATAGAGATTGCATTATAACATGTTATTGTTGGTTTCATATTATAGTTGAGATTGCATTATAACATGTTATTAAGTAATTGTTATTGGTCTTGTATAGTTGGTGAATTGATGTGAGGTATACTTGGCATTCTTTACGCATGTGAAAGATGAATACATGGTAACCTTTATGAATTGTTCATGATAAAGTATCCTACTTGGCATATTCTATACATGTTGTGTTACTTGTAAATGTCAGTGGTTGTTGGTGGAGGTTGGTTGAGTGGTTGTGTTGTGTGGTTGTTATGGAGACTGTCTCACGCTTAAGTCATCTCTTGGAATTTCGCCCTCAGAGAGGGGCGTGCACGTTTGTGGCTTAAGTATGGAGGGACTCATGTGGTGTCATGACGTCTAGCAGGGGTTCGGTTAGCGCCCGGGCATGGTACTTCAGGTGCCTCTCACGTACCTGTTTTATAAACTGCGGTCCGGCTATTAGGTGACAGTGTTGCGATGCCATCACTGGGTTTTACATGGAGGATGTGTGGAGTTTGGAGGACATGTATTTGCATATCATAACCTCTTTAGCATTGTATATTCATGTAGTATAGTAGGCATTTATTTATTGGAGCTGATCAAAGTGTTCTCAAAATATATGTGGTGAACCATATGATGATTTTCAATCATATGAGGAGCAATGCTTTGACAGGTGGCATGTTCATATATTCACTTGGAGGCTTGGGTGTGGTCCTCTCCTTAGCGCTTTACTACCTTTGTTTATCTTAGCTTTTTGACATTACTAAACTCAACTTTATTTATTAGGGTTTATATAATTGGGATCTTATTTAGATCCCTGGATATGTAATCACTTACCTTAACTTATTTAACATTAAAACTTACCTATTTAAATTACTTATATCTCGATTGTTCGCACTACAACCTTAGAAAATCAAGTGTGTGGCACCCTCATTGACTAGGATGGCCTTGAGTAAGGCCTGCCAATTAATGGGGGTGTTACACTTTCTCTTCTTCTGATTCCTCTTCATCATCGATGTTCCTAAATCTCCCCAACCACAAGATGCGAACATCGCTTGCTTGTAATCATTTTTCGTCCTTTCGCTTATGTCTTTGTTCTTATTCTTTTTCCATGTAGGGTAATGTTTGATTATATGACTTGATTCCCAACATTTGAAACATCCTTTATTCGAAAATTTAGGTTTTGCTGTATTTGCGTTTTTTGGTGTTAGAGTTTTTTTCTTGATTAAATCGAAAGTCTTTTCTAAAACGTCTGACAAATAAACCCATGTTTTCGTCAAACTCTTCATTGTCCCTAGATTTGTCTTATAGAGCTATACCTTTGCCCTTTGTCGTATTGCCATGGTGTTTATTGAATTGTAACTCATGAGCCATCAACGATCCAAGTAAACTTTCATAAAAAAGCAAAAATGGTCTCCTCTATCGCAAAGACTTTAGCTTGCCACTTTTCGTTTAAACTTCTCCAAATTTTTCGAACAAGATCTTCAGTTTCAAAGAATTTTTTTAGATTTCGTAACTCATTTGTTATATTTGAAAATCTAGCAGACATCTGATTCTTTCATCTCTTTCCATATGAAACATCTTGTACTGCTGAGTTAACAAATCTATTCGATACTTTTTAACCTTGGGCGTTCCTTTATATACAAATTCTAGACTATCCCAGATCTGTTTTGTATATGTGCATGAAGAGAGACGACAAAACTCTTACTTAGTAATTTTACGTTGCAAAAATGACATTGCACGTGAATTCTTTTGACCTTTAGCAAAGTTGCTTGTATCATAGTCATCTTCTTCCTTTACACTAGTATTGACGAGTACATCGACAGTAGTCAACCGGACCCTAGCCAGACGTCAAGACACCACACGAGTCCCTCCACACTTAAGCCATAAACGTGCTCGTCCCTATTGGAGTGGGAAACTCCAAGAGGTGACCCAAGCGTAAAACGGTCTCCCGAACCGCCTTACGTATCCACAACAACACAACATAATCACTCCATGTTACCGCGGTGTTGCTTGTGTTCAAACATCCCCAAACCACTTAGAACACAATTACTAGTGTAAAAAGAGGGAAGTTTGGCCATAAGGCCATACGTGCAATATGCAAAATGGTTGTCAATTGGGATTGTCTTATGTGGGAGCAAAAAGATAGTCACCTCCATGTTACCGCGGTGTGAGTCATTTGATCAACCTAAGACTCAAAAACTCAATCATCAAAGGGAGCTCACATTGACTCTCAAATGGTATGAATAATCTTTAAGTTCCCCAAAAAGAACAAGGCACACGCCCACAATTTAGGTTCATCCTTAACGATCCAACGGGGAGTTAAGACAAAAACACTAAATGCATGCAAGAATTAAAGACATGAGATTGAATATCTTGCAAACGGTGGTTTGAGGGAGGACTCGACCAAACTCATTTCTTATTGCCATTTTCATTGATATTGTTCATGTTACTCAATGCTCTTAGAAACCGGTCAAAAGCTTGTGCATAAGCCTCAAATAGGCAAATATAGAACCATGGTGATTTTATCACAAAGCACGGCCACTTCCTCATCCAACGATTCTTATCAAAGGTCCTCCTACCTGCGGGTGAGAAAAACCGAATATCCAATCCGGGTTTGAACACCGTATCGGATATCTGGTTTTTAAAATCCCATTTTTTTGTATACGTATCCGATACGAATTTTTCCGGATATCCGGTTTTTTTAGATATACGGTTTTCGTATATCTGGTATACGGTTTTGATTTTAATCCATTTTTCAGTTTTGTTTCCCATTTGACCATTTTCCTCAAAAGCTTTTCCAAATTCTAATTTCTTACAAACATAAAATCATGTGCACAAAATAAGCCCACAATCGGTACAATTTACAAGTACTTGATAGCTTGATAGAAATTGCATTACTCCTTGCAAAATATAACTAATTCTTTCAAAAAAATTGCAAATATTCAATGATTTATCTTTTGCTGATCAATCTTCAATTAAAGCTTTAAGCAAATCATTTTGAGTTAATTATTTTATCAATTTTTTTCATAACATCCTAAATACAGCAAGCTAAATCTCAACCATCTTATATTTGTTGATGATTTAATGATTTTTGTTAGAGGAGATGTCCCCTCCGTGCTTGCTGTAA
Organism: Silene noctiflora; assembly: GCA_009801015.1. Lineage (NCBI taxonomy): Eukaryota > Viridiplantae > Streptophyta > Magnoliopsida > Caryophyllales > Caryophyllaceae > Silene > Silene noctiflora. Next base: position 23,500 of record VHZZ01013020.1, on the reverse strand, counting down.
AGGAGGAGCTTTCTTCTTTTGCTCAGTTATCTGGGCTTCATGCTAACATTGAAAACACCATTATATACTTGGGAGGGGTGCACCCTGATGTAGCTTCTACAATTATCCAGGCAACAAGTTTTTCTATGGGTCGTTTTCTTTCAAATATCTTGGGATACCATTGACTGCCACCAGAATCTCTGTTATAATGTTTGATCCTCTTATCACTAAGATTCACATATCAATTACACATTGGTCTAATTACTTCTTGACCTATGTTGGGAAAGCTCAGCTCATCAATTCTGTCATATTTGGTCTGGATAATGACTAGTGTTCCAACATCCTTCTCCCTTTGGAAATTATTCAACAAATTAATAAACTATGTAGCCATTTCTTCTAGGGGATTGTTGAAAAAGGAAGGAAAATGGTATTTAAAAGATGGAAGAAAATATGCTCTCCTTGGGAAAATGGAGGATTCAATATCAAAGAAATCCATGCCTGGAATATTTCATTGATTCTAAGGTGGGTTTGGAAACTTTCAGCCTCTGCAACAGGTCTCTAGGCTAAATGGAAGCAAGCCTACACTTTGAAACATCAGGATATTTGGAGCCTCACAAGCAAATATCATTTTTCGTCTAGCTTGAAAGGCATAATCAGGACTCGATATTACCTTATAGAAGCTGTAAGATATGTTCAGGAAGCTTAACTTTTATTGCAAAAATGGGTTGTTGGTTCCAATGTTCATCCTCCTAGAGCTTATTCTTATCTTAGACAAGCACCAGCTATGGGGGCTTGGATAACAGAACTTGCATGTTCTGGAATCGTCCCAAGCCATAAAATAACATGCTCAATGGCTGCTTAATCCCAACTGGCCATGCTGGATAACATTCAGCATAAAGGTTTTCATATTGCTAACAGATGTAGCCTTTGTGAAGTCCAGGAGGAGACACACAACCACCTATTCTTTTCATGCTCCTATTGTGAACTCATTCTGAAATCAATTTTAGAATGGATGCGGATTACTAGTACTCAAGTCAGCTTGTCTCAATTACTATCTTTTGTTCCAAAGGTAGATAAGAGGAATGCTTAGAGGAAAGCATGGTTCTACATCTCAATTGTAGCTGTGGTCAATCAAATTTGGCAAGAACGAAATAGAAGAATATTTCCCTCCAGGAAGACTGATGCTATGACCATTGTAGGCAAGATCAAGTCCATGGTCTCAGTTAGAGTTCTAATGAAGGCAAAAGTATACTTTTATAGATCCATTATAGACTCTCTAAATAGTTAATTACATGTCTATTTTGATCTCATTTTCTAGTGGTTATTCTTTGCAATTGTAATTTCTTTTCATATGTGAAATGAAATGATAACGTTTTGTAAAAAGAAAATAAAAAAATAAAAAAGCCCCAAGGAAATCTTGTACCCACTTTCTAGTGAGCATTAAAATCATGAATATTAGTTTGACATAACTAGGTTATTCCTAAACACACTATGATTACTTGGACGATAATGAACAATTAGAAAATGGAGAAACAGCAAATTATCATAAGATTAATGAAGGATTTGACTTTGAACCAAAGCTTACATGAAAGTCACAAGAGGTAATTAAAACATACTGGTTGAAATTATAATGAGCCGAGAAGTGTTTAGATTCCACTGCTATCCAACTAATTTTAATGTTAATAGTTGTTCAATATGAAAAATTATAAAACCTCTTGCATCATCAAACCATTAGACTTTTATCCAAGTGCATTAAACATTTTAATAACTCGGTCGATGAAACAAGAGGCTTATCAATAACACTAACTCATACAATTTATCTATCCATTTGGAGAAGCGGGAAGATTGGATGCTTTGCAGGGTCTTCTTCAAGAGTAAAGGCAGATTCTTACATAACATAACCCTAACCTAGAGACAACACAATGTTAAGTTCAGGGAGAAAGAAAGAGGAATAAACCTCTTAATCATCCATGTCATGACTATCATCAATCACAATAACATTATGTTCCAATGTCAGGTCTTCCATACCTACCATTTTGCAATTACAAAAATTAGTCAAGATTAGTTTGACACTAGAAATACATAAGTTAAATCTGCAATATATTAAAACAATGGTTACATATTAAACATATAAAGATTGTGGTTAAAAGATAGACTTATCTTCCTGTATTTTTGCCATTTCAATTAAAACATCTTCTATCATAAGTGGAGTGCGAGAATTGCAAAACCAATGTTGTGCACACACAAGAGCTTCCACTGTATATGGACTCAAAGATGTACGGAAAGAATCAAGAATTTTTCCTCCAGTGCTAAAAGCCGATTTCGAAGCCACTCTAGAAACCGAGGTAGCAAGAATATCTCTAGCCTTCTTGGAAAGAATAAGATATCTTTTCTGGTTATCTTTCCATCGTTTTAAGAAGTTAAAACTTGATAGCCTACTTTTCTGGGCGTCTTTCAAATACTTATCTAATTCTGATATTCTTTCAACATCTTCACCACCTATTTCCATATCAAACTTCTTACTTAAACATTTTATCTTGGCTTTTGTAATTTACAAGCATACTTGTTGAGTTGGTGGAAGGCGAACTAGAAGTAGATGGAACTTCTTTACTGTGACACCCCGCTATTTAACGACACTTAATTAATATGCGGAAGCGAAATAAACAGCGGAAAGACGAGATTTTTAAAACTTTTTAAGTCTAAA
>VHZZ01013018.1:16487-28289 GCA_009801015.1 Silene noctiflora | reverse complement strand
AATAATCTGAGCTCCTATATATAAATTTTAAACTCAAAATATTATAATGAAACTCAAAAATAATACAAATAAGCTCAATTAGATTTTAGTTTTGACACCTAAAAAATTAAAATGTAACTCATAAATTTTAAAATCTCGAAAAGATTGCATATAAGTTCAATTAGATTTGTATTGGATGTACCACGATCATATACATCTGGATGTATAATTTTATTTGTGCCTCTACATAATAAAAGTTAAAACGTTTTTAAACATTACTTATATATTTAAACTTTAGCCAATTATTTAAGAATCCGTGCAACGCACGGGCAACACACTAGTACCTAATATTTTGATGCAAATGTCAACTAGATTAGTTGGTGAAGTTATGAATAGTGATACTCATGGTCTGGGTTCAAACCCCGTCAGTATCAAAATCGCCCATTTACCACCCTTTACAACCAAAAAAATAGTAATATTGAGGATTTGAATGATTCTTATTGACACACGCCACTAGTTGACAAAATAGTAGTTTGTTATGTAAAGTAGTTAAAGGTTAGTTATAAACTGAAATTTTTTGTTTTAAATGAGGCTCGGTATAATATAGGGAGAAGGGGAATCGAACCTATGACCTATTGTTACGATACAAATTCTATAGAGTGAAGATTCTAAGTTTTAACCACTAGACTAAGATCTCTTCGGTAGTTATAAACAGAAATAAGAGGTCGGTTAATACCTCTATTAATCGGAAGTTTGTAAACATTATTAAACACAAGTCTATGAAATAATATAACACAAGTAGCAATTGACTCCCTTCACTTAGGTTTGATAGTAAAATTATGCCCCTTAAGTTTTATTAGTAGCAATCAAGCTCAATAATTTTAACCAAAAGCAGTGATATCAACTCCCTTTTTTATGTTTCATTAGAATATTACCAAAAACTCATTTTATATTGATATTATACAACTTATAACATTTTTTTTTTTAATATTAATTACACTTTATTAATTACAACACAATTAATTAGGAGTATATATTTAAGAGAATTTTTACATCCGTTTATAAACTTCCTCCATTCAATTGTTTCATAGATTTTGTTTAATATATGAGGTATATTTCAATCAAACAAATGAAATTCATTGGAAAAGAGGAAGTATACATTAAATCGTCAACAATTTTAAATTATTAGAAATTGTTTTACATAAGTGTTATTGTAAAACTAGCTGATATTTTACCGAAATAACCTCACTAAGATAACGTCCACAAACCACCATTTTTTTCATGAGTTATAAAATTGTAAAAATTGTACTTTATTTATTGATTGGATTGTAAATTGACTTATTTTTTTGAAAAATTAAAAAATGGGGTTGAATTTCAGTGTTGATCAACGTTATGAGGCTTAATTGTTACAAAAAAATATAATCATAGAGGCCTAATTTCACCTTTATGCAAAGTTAAAAGTGTTAATTAATTTCCACTTTTGCGAATAAAACTCATTCATACATAACAATCTTCTGATTTTTGAAATAATATTCATTTAGATATAACAATCTTCTCTGTATCATTCATTCTGAGGTCATCTAGTATTTTTGGCTCCATCGTTGGTTTTCCGTTTTAAAATATTATTACTGATATACTTCGTATGACATAATTTGCACAAGTAGTAGCAGAGCAACATTAAACAATAACCACAGGCTAGTACAGTAGTAGTACATAAACATAATATAATCTCTTACCCTCCAATAACATCCAGGATCATCTTTAGGTAAATGTCTCCGACGACAGGGATATCAGGCATCTCCATATCACCCATGTACACAATATAATCCTATCATAATTCATTCAGATAATAAACTATTAAACCATTTAATTATAAATCAAGTTGATTAAACATCTCGTAAACATGCATGATTACCTTTCTTTCAGGTTCATCAGCTTGTACTGGCGCAAGAAGCCATGCGCAAACAAAAAGACTTAGGACTAAAAGATACATTGCGCCAGGAAACCATGCTTTAGCCATCAAAGTTAAGCTTATGTTTACCTGATCGATTAACTTCGGAATTAAATATTTAATTTCTTGTTAATTGGCAATTAAGTAGACAGCTTCGTGAGTTATTTATACAAATGTTCAGAAGCATTGTGTGCTGACAAGTTGACATTTACATATTACTAGCAAGACTTTTTCCGTATTATCTCAGCTGACTTTCAGCTCCGAATACAGGTCTAAATATAACCAAAATTAAATAAGCAAGTAGTCTTTTAAACAACTACCGAGTACTCCGTATTTTTTTTGGTGCCAAGTCTTTCAAACTATTATGAATACAATATTCTATGGCTTTGCAACATCATGATTTATGAATTGGTAGTCAATGTGATTTAGGACAATTATTCACGCACCGATAAGGTTACAGTTATGATCGCGAAATTGGCAGCCATTCAGTCGTCTGTGACTTCGGAATGTTTACAATTTGATAGGGCAAAATGACCCGTAGATATACTTGTTTATGTTTAGGACTCCGCGTAGTAGTCAGTCGATGTTATTTGCAACTTATTTTTCATTTCTAATCTCATCTATAAGTCACACACTAACGTCTGTGAAAGTTTCAGGTGACGCACATATTGACAGCTTTAACATTGACGGGTTAGAGTATAAATTTTGATTTGAATTGATTAATTTGACCATTGTAACCCGAGAGAAGAAGAATTACTCCGGCCTTATGTGCTCCCACGCACAATGCCACCATGCCATTTGTGTACCTGGTGTAAATGTCAAGTTGACTTGTCTTACGTTAAGGCACTTAAAAAAAATGAAAGGAATACTATTCCACCATTGACAACTGTACATCGTTTATAATCCGACATCAATAGTTCTCCGAGTTAACTACGTCACAACTGGATATAACTACACCAAATTAATGTGGTATTCTTGTGGTTTGCCATTTTTCACACAGTATTCTTTCAAAATTTTAGGCTTTGAAGTATAAATAAGTACAAAGTTCTTTTTATGATCTATGTGGGACAATAAAAAACAATATGGTTGTATTTATAAGTGCGCTCATTTGAACCAAAAATAATATATGCATGACTATGTGTCGTATTTATTATTCATCAGTAATAATAATAATCAATGCAAAAAAAAACAAAAAGAGACAAGAATTAGAGAGGGAAAAAAATCAAAGAAAAATAGAACAAAATTTCAGACGAGCGAGAGTAAGTTTTATAGTTACATGTCCTTTCACCAATGACCCCCAGAATCAATTTGTTCTTGGTAATTCTTTTGCATGGAGGTGGGTGAAAAGGGTAAAGAAAATTGTTGGTCGGCTCCAGTAAAAGACGGTGGTTGAGGTAATAATAACGTATTGGGCGAAGAATATACACTAGTTGCATAAGGTGACAACCCTTGCTCAACGTGTTGTTGAAACTGATCTTGTTGCATTAATCTTTGTTGTTGCGGAAGTTGTAATTGATCAGACCTTTGTTGTTTAGGAACATTAAGCTTCTCGCCTTCAACTTCCCTGTATTTGCTAAGGTACACTTTGAGAGGGTTCACGTAATCTTCGAACCCTAGAGTAGTAATTGCCCATATAATGTCGTCTCCATTGATAGTTTTCCTTTTCTCTCTTTGACACTTATCGGAGGCTTCTCCTGTCACAAAGCTAATAAACTCAGATACACATTCTTGAACAGTCTCTTTTGCGTCCTTAGAAATCTTACCATTCCCCGGGATTACCTTCTTCATAATTCTCCCGACATTTGCTATTGGTAGAAATCTGTCTTGCTCTTTACTAGAACTACTAGAACCGTTGTTGTTATTGTTATTTTTGTTCTTAGAACATGGACTCTCAGGACTTCCTTGATCGGTTCCATGGCTTTCATTATTATTATCCATGTTTATCTCTTTTTTTACCTTGAAGAATTTACGAATGGAGGAGATTTGTTTAGAGGTCAAGGTTGAGAAAATTACATTTAAAGGTTGTAATTAATTGGCAAAATTAGCTAAAAAATAGGCTAGTGAAGTGGAAATGCCTTGGTTAATCTTCACCGTGGGACTCGGTCTCTATTGTTTACCAAAGGGTACATATTTACCGCTGATTGTTTTGGACTATTTTTTTACTTCAACTCTTGAACTCCGTACTATGGTTGGTACTAAAAAAGACAAATAAAATTAGATTTACTAGAGCCCAAATCTCTGTACGGAAGAAGAGTTAATTCCGTACTATGGTTACATGAACTTAGAGCACGGCTATTTCGGCCTTTTTTTTTTTTTTTTTTTTTTATTAATTAAGAAAACTAGATTGATCTTTTAGGGTAGGAGCCTAGGATCAACCTATCTCATCTTTCTGAATGAGTGGGGTAAGTTGAAGTCAGCAACTTTGTTGGATTCACGAAAGTAATATTTAATTATCACTTCATCGAAGAAACAAAGATCTAATTTTACATCCTTGATAATATTAGAAATTTCCCAAGGAATTAGCCAATTACTACGAATTGAGTTAATAACACATAAATTACCACCTTCCATAATTAATGGTTATTTCGGCTTTGAAAAGTTGATGCACGGAGAAAAAATTCAAATATGTGTGATTGGTCTATTATTAATCTTATCTGTTTGTCATATAATAAATAAATCATAGGCACAATATAATACTTCTATAAGTTAATCCCTCATATTCTACATTTTCTTCTCCTTTTCTTTTTACTCAAGAAATAAGAAAGTGAATTTTGACCATACAAAATACACTACCCCACATGACATTAAATTTGGGCCACACATACCATCCCAAAAAAGCAAATATGGAAAAAAACTCAAATAACCGAATAAAAAAATAGGGAAGAAAATATAGAATAAGAGGGAGTATTTCACCATGCTATTATGTTTTCGTAAAGGCATGGACTATTGTGTAAATATTATTTAGAATGTAATTCGATGGAGAGTAGACTTTTGAAGCACTCGTATAACAATATATGATTGTAACATTTAGCGAACATGATTCAATTGCTTTTGTATTTAGTTTAGTGATAAGTTGATAATAATAATAATAATAATAATAATAATAATAATAATAATAATAATAATAATAATAATAATAATACACATAAATGCTCAAATGATATTATTAGATAGCGATTGTAAGACCCCGTCTGTCAAATTAACTCTGCTAAAACTTCGAATCATGACAAGTCTCCAAGTAAGGGGCAGAGTTCTAGTGATAGGAAGAAGACAAAATCGATAAGTGAGATAACTGAAATTCCTGTCTTGAATCTGAATGAGCATGAGAAAATACAACCAGTAGAGGTGTCTGTGGATGGCAACGGGTCGAGTTTGGGTCAGGTCCACTTAAACCTGGACCCGGACCCGTAATGCCAACCTTGGACCCATACCCAACCTAGACCCGCAAGGGTCCAAAATCAGGAGACTTATACCCATAGCCAACGAGCATGGGTCGGGTTCAAGCTTCCTTAAATAATATTTTAAAAAACAAGTGAAATCCCCAATTTCCAAAACTTAACAAACCCTAAATTATCAAATCTTCCCAAATCACTCAATTTTTTTACTTAATTCTGACAAATACATTCAAATCCACATGAAATCTGAACTTAATTAACAATACAAACTCAAAGAATAAAACAACAACAACAAGCTTTGTCTTCTTCAACAACAAATACATTCAACCCTTGTCTTTTCGTTCAGATTAAATATAAGATTTTCGTCATCTTACAATCATGTGGTAAATAAGTGTGTGTTTAATTGATGGGAAACTTTTAAGAATAGATAAAAGGATTTTGGTGGCTCTCATGGATTTTGCAATAATTTAAGTTATTGTGGGTCGATGAAGTGAGAGAAGAGACTAAGCTTTCTGTTGATGAATTTTATATTTATACCTGGCAAGTGGACGAGTGATCGTCGTAGTATGCGAGGGTCGAACCCAAAGGACGGTAGTTGGCTTCTAAGATAAGTTGCTAATCGTCAAGTTTAATTCACACAAAGGGAGATGTATTGAGATAAAGATAGTTCTAGCATGCAAACTACGATAACAAAGATAAACAAGCAATAACTAAAACGGTTTTAACAATAGATGAAGGAAACTAGGATGCAAGGGTTCACCAAGGTAATGCAAAGGGCGAAAATAGGCATAGACTAAGAGTTATCCGGATTGTCAACCAAAGGAAATCTAATCTCTCGATGTAAATCTCACAATTGGCTTAAGGTAGATTAACTTACTCATTTAATTAACCCAACCCCACAATTTGTTGATTAATCCTATAACAAGTCAAGCTACTCACCCAACAAGTTGATAGATAGAAGAAAAAGTCYAAATTACTCATTTAGGCATTTCATCAAACACTATGTGAGCACAACAAATTGCAAAGGAGAACAAACCAAAAATTACCCTTAATCTATGCCAAAACACCCCTAGACAATCACAAGGGCTTCCCCTTTCATCCTAGAAGGGGAACTACTCATACATAATCGAAGCAAACATGGTTAAATATACAAAGGATGAACAAAGATGAAGAATTGACATGATAAACACAAAGATAAATCAAAGATAAACAAGGAAAGTAATTAAATGACAAATAAGACAACTTAGAAGAGAAATGATACCAAAAGATGGGAACTTGGATTGAATTAGGAAAGATCTTCACAACTCTTCAATCACAACCCAATAGTAAAGGCATCTACTAATACAAACTAGATTTCTAGGCTAAATTACTAAAAGATTAAGTCTTAATTAGGGAATGATTAAGGGTGTGATTAAGGTTAATTGCATAAACTAGGCTAAAACTAGATCTAGGATTCTGTGTTACAAATGAATTAAGGAAAGGGTATATATAGTTTCCCCTCAAAATGGGCCTAAAACAAGAGAAATGATAAGAAATGGGGGCTTGTGCTCCCAGCCGGCTGCCGGCCATGGGAATCGGCTGGGAGTCTTCTGCTCCAAAATTATCCTTCAATCATCATCAGGTAGCCATAGCCGGTGGGCCGGCTGCCGGTGCACCCACCGGCTATGAATGCACCAGAAGCTACTTCAACTTCGACATCAAATTTTGGCTAAGTATGGGAAATGTGACCCAGCCGGCCGGCAGGCAAGCTGCCGGTCAGGGGACCGGCTGGGAGCCCAAATGAGCCAAAATTCCTTCTCTTTTCCCTTGATTTCTTTCTACTTGATCCCTTTTGCTTCCGTCTCTTGATTTCCACCTCGAATCCTGCAATAAGAGGCATATATTCATAGAATCCGCAAGTCGGGTATAAAATGCATATAAGGGGCTAAAAACCGACTCAAATCGAGTCGGAATGCAAGGTAAAAGAGGGGGAAAACAAGCCAACATAATTACATATCACTTTCTTGCGTATGAATCTGGTACTTTTAACGTAGGTTTGGTTTAAAAAAAATATCCGTTTTTTTTAATAGTAAAGGGTCTACGGGTCGGGTCTGGGTCTTGTAACTCAGATCTGGACCCAGATCTTAGTTATTTCTCAAAAACCCATACCCGACCCATACCTGTAACACCCCCTTCTTACCCGACCAAGGTAATCGGGAGATGTCACCATCTCGGTTTCCCGAGGCAGTGGAATCGAAATTGCGAATAAGAAACACTTTATATAAATGACATTTAAATTACATAGTTAATAAATGAATGATAAAGGTGAATTATACATGATACAACTCGACTATCAACTACGTTGTCTATCTTCTAACTAAGCAACTCAACTCCGAGGTCCGAACTCGTCCCATCTCCCACGTGATATCAAAACACAACCTGTAAACAAACTGCTTCCCATATGATTGGAAATATCATATAGATCAACACAGACCACCCCGAAAATAAGTGACAATTTACACAGCCAATACACGGTGAAGAGTTATGAACGATAGACACCTAAGAGGGGGAGGAGGGTGAATTAGGTGTACCTTTGAAAAAAATTGTTCTCAACTTTATTAATTGATAACACAAGTAAAGAATCTTGAAGTACAAAACTTGAGATACTTAATGGATAATAAGTTCACAAGAAGGTACAACAGGCCTATTTAACAATATAGATGACTGTGACATAGAACTGACAGTAATACTCAACGAGAAAGAACAAAGCAAGAGAATGTAAAAGTAAATGAGTAAACAAACGATGTTTAAAAAATTAATTCAACTTCTACTATGAGGCCTACGTCCAACCATTATTTTATTGCTTGTTTAAAAATTTACTCAAACAACTAAACTCTTATAATGAAAATGACTCGTCAATCTACTCCGGTTGCACTCAAACTTAAAGCTACTCCGCTTCAAGAGTTTATATGTTTTATCTAACAGGTTTACAGAGTCTTTGAATCTCATGGGTTCGCTTAATGAACATGGAGTTCACGTTTAAGACTTAAATACGAGAATCATGGAACAAACTCATTATGTCACAATGTAGAGGACTGATACTTGGAGGTTTACAGCTTTGAAAACGATTGAAGACTTAAAACTGCAATACGTTTTGCAAGTATTTGAAAGACAAGGCTTTTAAATGCACAAATGATTTGCAAGATTTCTCAATAAAAGCTTTGGAAAGTCTTAGGTAATAAATGATGCAAAGACTCTTTATTTATAGTGGATTGATCATCTAAAGATTACACTTTAGAGTAGTATAATCCATTAATAAATAAATAACCTTTGAGTGATGATAAGTGTTAGGTTTTAGACTTAAGCACACAATGCTTTAGCCTCTTTTCAGAAAACAACTACCCAAACACTCAACATGTGACATTTTACCAAAATAGCAAAAAATCATTCTTACTTTAAACCTTTGACAAGTTCATATTTCCATTTTGGTAAAAAGTAAGATGCACAAGTTTAGAAGTTTTGACTTAAAAGACTTGTGATCTAATTTTTCAGATTTGTTTTCAAACTTTTATATTTCAAATGTTAAACCTTTGAAAATGTGGAAAATGTAAAGATTTGAATACTTAAACTTTTCATTTAAAATTCCTCCATACGGTAATACCATAAACCACAATGCAGAGCACCGTTGCATGGTTTTGCAGCCACTTGACAATAAGAGAATGTTACATTTACTCATTTACAACATTCAACTAAGGCTAGGGGATTTCTTGTCTTTGCTTCATCTTGATCCTTCTTGAACCATCTTTGGAAATTCATTGTGTTCTTCAAAAGCTAAATATTATAACTAAGAAGCAAACAATTAAATAACAATGAAACTTGGCCTCATCAACCAAGCGTGTTCTAACACACGGTCAGTTTCGATAATATAAATAATCACGAAAGACGATATGTATGAAAATGAAATGTAAGTATGAATGCACGATCAAAAGTCTCCAATCATCACCACTCCGCAACCAATACATCAGTACCAGGGACACACTCATGGTTCCGACAACTCGGTGACGGCACCACAACACCGTCCACCAAACAGCCGAACCGCAGTCCGTAAAACAGGTACTCGGAACACACCCATGGTACCGAGTTCGGGCGCTAGCCGAACTCCTGCCAAGCGTCGTGACACCACACAAGCCCTCCGTACTCAAGTCATTAATGTGCACGTCCCTCTTGGAGTGGGAATCTCCAATAGGCGACCTAAACGTAAGACGGTCTCCCAACCGCCTTACGTCTCCTCAATAACCACCACAACTCCACCATGTCCTCAACATGTCTATTAAGCTCAATGAAATTAAAGGTAAAAAAACAACATGGCAATTTACGACTCAACATGGGATGTACTCCCAAATATGCCATGAACATCAATTTCCTCAATTAATCGGACTCTTGAGGTCGAAATTTCTCAACATGTTAGAATTTTGATGCGGGCTTAGTCGTCACGCCCAATTAAACAATATTTATAATCTCAACGAACTAGCTAACAGTAAGTCGAGGTCAATCCATGCGACGACGTGCTTTGGGTTCTAAGTCTATCTATCTCAATTTATGCAAGTGTCACGATTTCAGTTTGCAAAAAACGTAGAGATGTAAACAATTGATAAAAGGCATTAGGGTGTAATGGAGTCATATGTAAAATCATGGTAGATCACATAAACGAGTCACATAAAGGGTTAGTGTTGTGTTGGAATCGAGTTAATTTATGTCTTACAATTCCTAGGGAGACTAAGGTCTCCGAGTCGAGTTGGTTTATAGCTTATGACACCTACAACGACTTGGTTCTCCCTATTCAACTATATGCATGGTCTACCAATCCTTGAGTTATTTTATGTCTTACAAGTCTTGTTGAAAAGATAAAGAATCATGCTAGGTAGTCAATCAAGAATTTCAGTAAACAAAACATGTGCATAAGCTGAAAACACAACATACAATCATTCATATGAACTCATTAAGCATAGATCTAACCCATAATTACTCCGTTAATTCCCCACTAACCCTAGCTAGAGGACTACTTAGACATCATCATGGTAAACATGTCATAAATGGTGTCAAACATCTTAACAAGTATAAACATGAGGATTATGCAAGATAATAAACAAAGGATTAACAAGAGAGTGATAAAGAAATTATACCAACAAATAAAGGAAAGAGTGAACATAAATAAGGAGGATCATTAAATAAATATGGATACTTGTCACTTAATCTTCAAATACATACCCAAGAGATCCAAATGTAAACTATTGATAGTGTAAATTGAAAGAACAATTATTGAAAGCTTAAAGTGCTTTAATTTGTGTAAAGATTAAAGACTAATATACTCCTAATCTAAGAGAGTATTCTAATCTAAGGACTTAACCTAATCTAAGGAGGCATAACCTCCCAATTAATACAAATGAGGTATATATAGTAAGTACAAGATTAGGTTTAGGAAGGGTAAAATAGGGATAAGTGGGAAAGGCGGGGTACATTAGTCTCCCCCTCGAGCTGCAGAGAGACTTGGGAGAGTTGGGTAGTTGTAGGCTATTTCTGGGCTCCAACTCGGGGGAGTTGTAATCAACTCGAGCGAGTTTCTGTAATGTACTCTCAACTCGAGCGAGTTGTATCTATCTCGGGCGAGTTAAGCGTCAGTTTGGCTATTTGAGCTCAGATTGTAAAATCGGCGTCATTTCCTCATTCAGACTCCTATTCGAGTGATTCAAAAGCCTGGACCACTTGATTTTTCAAATCCACTCCATCTATCATAGTTTCAGGGCCAAACAAGCAAATTTTTGTTTGCGTCCGAGCGATTTTCTATTGTAGTGGCTCCCTTGTCGTCATTGTTAAACTATAACTCGTGGGGGGTTAGCATACAAACCATCCCAAATCTTGCTTTATTGACTAAGGCCTTTAGTCTCGGTCTCCTATTTGATGTTTGGTCGTTGGATGCAATCCATTTAGCTCCGAAATGCTCCAATTAAGCAAGGTTAGTGCTCTTCTCCTACCAAAGGCACCAAACCTCGTAGAATAGCAAATAGGTAGCTAAAGATAAGAAACGACCCTAATAATCGCGTAAAAGCATGTGGAATGATGCTAGTTAGGGGACTAAATGTGCATGAATACGAGTCACATCAAATATCCCCAAACCGAACCTTTTCTCGTCCCGAGTAAAGAGGTGACTAGAACTATGACCCTTATTTAAACTATTCTAATAACATAGTCAATGTGAGACAATTAGCGGGTCTCACTCCGCCCCTTCAACTCACAACAAGACATTCATGAGGTATAATGCCTTCTTGCAAGGGAAGTTGGGGCTTGCCAAAATGGTGATGCATCCTACATGAAGCACATAAACAAAGCAAATGATACATCTAAGAAAAGAATAACTACTTTCATCATCTAAGCACTACTACAAAAACAGGCAACTACAACGGCCCTTTAACAACGCTTATTAACGAAAATGACGAAAAG
>VHZZ01013016.1:33369-46550 GCA_009801015.1 Silene noctiflora | reverse complement strand
ATTTTCTAATTAACAAATTAACTAGATGGATCTTGATGCATGCATAACAAAATAGATCTAAAGAAGAAATATGATTCCTTACAATAACTATATTTTCGATTTTTGGGCACAAACAAAGTCTCCTACTTTAGTTTGTTCTTGAGCTTAATGAAATGGCAAGATCCTCCAAAACCCTTTGATGGTCTTCTTGTTCAATAGTGTGAACAACTCCTCTCGGATTTGTAYCAAGATGTCCACTACTTAATCCAATTGTAATTCAATACTAGAAATTAGTAATTGTTTGTCTTATATTTAGATCTAATAAAAATTAATCTCCTACTTGAGGTGATGTTTCGGTTTTATTAGATGAAGATGAGTAATTTTGAACATGCAAAAATTACTTGTTTTGAGTAAGAATAAGTGAATGTGTGTTGTGAATCATCATCAAAAGAGAAACCTTTCTTTTGTCTTATGGGAGCCTGCTAGGGGAAGAGAAAGGGGTCAATGCATGTCCTCTATTCTCTTCCCAAAGTTCTTACACACAAGTGCACGCTTCTTACTTTTTTATGATTATGTTTGCATTAAACAATTTAATTAGCAAACACAATAATCCATACACACACACATTACACCGGTCCATTGTCATAAAATGGACTCCACATTAAGTTGTAATTCTTGTCAATTGTGACACTTATGTGACATGTAACACTTATTAGGTCACATATTCATATAATGCATTTTTAACTAATTAAAAATCATAATATAAATAAATTATGTCATACTACAAAATCTACTAGTAATTCATAATTACTATTACTTAAAATGGGTCACTTAATTATAATTCACAACTATTTGTAAATATAATTAATCTTTCATTCTTAATAAAATTGTTTCCTGAACAATTATTAAAACTCTTAGTGATAACCTTTTCAATTACTAAATTGAATCTTATTTAATCATTATTACAATAAGATGCAAATTTCTTACTCAAATAAATCATTTAAATATAAGGAATTAATTTACTTGTATCAATATACAACAAATTAATTCATTGATTAAGAGTGTCACCCTAGAGGTATGACCTTGAGGGGATCAACTGATCACCACCATACATACATATGACAGTAATGTCAAACTCTAGTCAGCCAATCATTACTGATAAATGTGGACCAGTTGATCAAATAATTGAATTATCCCTTATGTATTCTTATTATGAGATTTACTAATGTGATCGCATTATTGTCGAGGACACATACTCCAACAGTATGTATCCACTAAACTTGTCATTTATATTAAATGTTTCGTACTCTTAATTTCGATTTCACTGCCTCGGAAAATCGAGATGGTAACATCCTCGCATTACCTTGACCGGGTAACAAGGGGGTGTTACATATACTTTACTAGATTACCCTCATTACACAAGGAGTCGATTCGACGAGGATTTGCATATTTTGGTCTCGTCTGCATTGCTTTGCCCAAGACAAATATCCATGCCTCACCCAAATGCTATAAAAAGGGGCAACTTAAGCAAACGAATGAATGGGAACTCAAATCTATTTCTCTCCTTCCTTATAATGATGGTTCTATTTTTATGTTGCACGGTTGAGAAAGGACGACTATTCCTCTCATCTTGATGAGAGGGGGAATTTTCGCGATCCTCCAATGTTTTCTAACATCATAGGGATTTCCAGCCCACTCCATCAGATCATTCTTGATGACGAAGTATCTTAGTAATTGGTGACAAAATACACTAGTTTAACGTACACCACTTGGAGGTGATTTATTTATATCTTTTGGATCTTAGTGATTAATAGGACTAGTGCCTATGATGGAGTATATGTCCTTACATTGGTTCACTATTAGTCGCCACTTTGATGAGGAAAGTGTTTATGATTTTGTAGATGCATCCTATTCTATGTTTGTGTGCTTAATGCTAGAATGTGTCTCAATTTTGGCAAGACCCCACTTGCCTTGCAAGAAGACATTATACCTCATTAATGTTTTGTTATGAGTTGAAGGGAAGGATCAAGGCCTGCTAATTGCCTTGTATCGGACATGTTATTCAAATTAGTTTAAATAAAGTTCTTAGTATAAATAAAAGTTCGGTTTGGGGATATTTGATTCGGTCAGAATTTACGCACTTTTAACCCCCAACTCGATCCCATTTTACATGCTATTTGTGCCAATCAGGATCATTTTCCTAGTCTTTAGCTTCCTATTTGTATTTTTGTGCTATTTTATGCCTTTTTGTAGAAAAGAAGCTAAAAGTGGCGGAAATCACGCGTTTAAGGAGCATTTGGGGGCTAAATTGACGGTTCTAATGATCAAGCATGAATAAGAGGACGAGGTCAAGGATCCTTAATAAAAATACATTTATCATTATATGTGTGCTAGCCCTCACAACCGAGTGCGCGACCAATCCTCACGGATTCCATGGCAGAAAAGAGGAAAAATGATCAAAACAACCTTGACCCCAGCGAGATGGATCTAAATCTCTTGAGTTAGGAGTCAACCACAGCTCAAATCGCTCGGGATAACCTTGACTCGCTCTAGACGCACCAACAGTCTTGATTTTGGCATTTCCTAACCCTTGCCTTAACCCTAATCTTGTTTTAGTATAAATACCTAATTTTGTAATAATTTGGGGATCTATCTTCTCATATCTCCTTACACCCTTACTTAGACACCATATTTAGGTTAGATTAGAAAATACTAGAGTACATTAGTCTTTAATCATTCCTTAAATTAGATTAATATTTACATAATTAATCTTTCATTACCTCTAGATCTAGTTTGCTTCTTGGATTTCTTTGAGTTTTGCATTGTAGATTAGGGACAAGTCTTGACCTTAATCTAAGATTTCCTCTTTTATTTATTCATATATTGTCTACTTAGTTGGTATACTTCTTGATCTCTCTTTAATTTCTTGTTAATCTTTCATTAAGTTTGGTTTCGATTATTTGTTTGTTTGTTTGTTTGTTTGTTGTTGTTGTTATTATTGTTGTTGTTGGTGGTGTTGGTGGTGTTGTTGTTGTTGTTGTTTTTGTTGTTGTTGTTGTTGTTATTGTTGTTGTTGTTGTTGCTCCTTCTGCTGCTGTTGTTGTTTTTGTTGTTGTTGTTGTTGTTGTTGTTGTTGTTAGTATGTTTCTTATGATGGTTAGTGAGTAGTGACCTTTCTAGAATTAGTGGGGGGATTATGGGTATGTGTAATACCCAGATATTTTGAGACTTATAAAGGAATCTTGGGATGTGTGAGAAGACCTTAGGTTAGATGAGAAGCTGCTCCCGAGTAAGGAATGGCTGAGCAGTGGACCAAGTGTAACCCGTAGAAGACCAAGTGAGTTTTCAGTGGACCGAGTTGAAGGTGTAGTGGACCGAGTAGGTGTCACTCAGCCGAGTACTGGCAGTACTCGACCGAGTGGACTCAGCACTCGACCAAGTGCACTGTATCAGAAGGCGATATAACCTATTTTGGGACCCTTTTTCCACCTAACCCTAAATCATTTCATCCTTTCTCTCTAAACCTCCAAATCATCTCTCTTCTCTCTAAAACCCTCCTAAACACATCTCCATGGGATTCAAGCTTGGATTGGAAGATTATACACCCTTCTCCTTCTTCCTTTCACCTTGTGAGTAAGATCCACCTTTCCTCTTTATTTTGTTTAACCCTAACTTTTGGGGGGTTTTATGGGTGTTATTAGTATGAGTAATATGGGTAATTAATGGGTATTAATAAGGGGTTTTATACTTTATAAGAGTATAGGATGTGTTGTAATGATTATTTTGTAAATTATGTAGGTTGAGATTTTTTTATGAGACGGGATCTTACTTGTCTTAGATTGCTTATGGAGTATGCTAAAAGGTAGGGTTCTCCTACTCGGTTTTGGTAATATGGGTGCTTATTTGTGTGTCATTTGTCATTTTTTCCATATTAAGGTAGTATTGCATATCATTATGATATTGAAGATTGTTGTGAGCCTTATATTGAGGTCGGAGTTGCATTATAGCATGATATTGAGCTATGGCGACTAAAAGAGTCAGGATATTTTGAGGAGTTGATGTTCATGACAAATTTGGAGTGCGTTTCATGACGAGTCGTATATTAGCATGTTACGTTGCACATTTCATTCATTATGATTGTTGTACATGTTGGAGGATATGGTGGAGTTGTGGTGTTGATATGTGGTTGTCGAGGAGACGTAAGACGGTTCGGGAGACCGTCTTACACTTGGGTCACTTCTTGGAGCTTCTCACTTTAAGAGGGACGTGCACATTTATGACTTGAGTACGGAGGGGCTTGTGTGGCATCACGACGCCTAACGGGGGTCCGGTTAGCGCCAAGAATCAGTACCACAGACGTGTTCCGAGTGCCTGTTTTACGGTTTATGGTCCAGGTGTTTAGTGGACAGCGTTGTGGTGCCGTCACCGGGTTGTTGGTACCGTGGACGTGTTCCTGGTACCGGTGAGGTGGTGGTTGCGGAGTTGTGACTTGTATATTCTATCTATACATTGCATATCATATTCATGTTCACATGTCGTGTCTAGAATATTTCTATTATTGAAACTAACGTGTGTTGGTTGTGTGTAAATTGTCACATGCTTTAACTGGGGTGGCCTGTGTTGATCCATATGATATTTTCGATCATATAGGGAGCATCTTGAGTAAAGGTTGCGTTTGGTATCTAGCGGGAGATGGGGCGAGCCACAAGCTTTGGTTATCACCTAGTCGATCGTAGTCTTATTAGTAAGTTTGTAGTAGTCACGATTTGTATTCATTTATTATTCATTTGTTATGTTTTCCACTAAACATGTTATTTATATAAATGTTTCTTAATTGTAATTCCGATTTCACTGCCCCGGGAAACCGAGATGGTGACATCTCTCGATTACCTTGGTTGGGTAAGAAGGGGGTGTTACAAAGTGGACTTGGCACTCGACCGAGTGCAAATTATGGGCTGCAAAATTTTCGCGATATTCCTTCTTCTTATCTATTCTTATCTTCATCAATCTTCATAACAAAAATACCAAAATATCTCTAAAAATATTGCGAAAACTTCATTGTTGCACTTTGTCACTTGGATTTAAGATACGTACTCCATTTCTCTATCTTAATCTTTACTAATTAATCAAAGTAAGTGATTTTATCTTTCCTCTTATTTCGCCCCAAATTTATTTTCTTTAGATCTGCTCTAATTTCTTCAAGTTTTACCATTTGCATGTTTTTGTTTAATTCACAGTAGTAACCAACTTTCTTCAACACTATTGATGACAAATATGAATTTTTCATGTTGAAATTTTGCCCAAATATGTACGTGTCGAAAATTAGGGTTCTTGAGACAAAATTTGATTTTTGTGTGTGGTCCCTTGTTTTTATTGATCAACAAGGGCTTAACCTTTGTTGTTTATCCTAGGTCTTGTCTTACAATTGAAATTTTGTCTTAAAAATTTACCCTAATATTTCGAAATTTATGATTTTCATGCCTAAATTTAGAGTTTTCATGTGTAAAACTTGGTTTAATTATTTTGTAAGACAACCATGTTTGTTAGTAATGTTATCTATTGCCTTAAATTGAAAATTTCGTCTCGAAATGTTGCCCCAAATTTTCGAAATCCATAGCATGCACGGCGACATTTTGATTTTTGTACTTGAAACATGGTTTAATTAAATCGTTTCTTAGCACTTCAATCTTGCTTGGTAATGCATTGTATTGTATTAAATTAGAAATTTCGTCTTAAAATTGTACAAATGTTTCGGAAATATTTTGATTTTAGTACGTCATTCTTAATTTAATTATGTTAAGAGTCTTGATAGTAACTAGAAATGTAGTGTGTGTCTTTTTGACTTGGGATTTTGATGTTGCAGAATTTCACAAACCCTCACTTTTCAGGAAAAACTTTTGTCTTGACTCTTGAGTAAACTTTGGTTTGATTAAGATTCAAAGGAAACTATGTCGAATTTTCTACTCAAATGGTTAATTAGTAAACTAAAAGTATTGGGAAGTTTCCAATTTGTTTCAATTTTGTCTTAACTTCTCATCTACTATATTCAGGATCTTGTTGTGTGAATCGGCTTTGTAGCATGTCAAGGAACACCCGAAGCAACTGCGTAAGACAACCTCGTCAAGAGACGGTAGTCCCACCCGGATAGAAGCCCCGAGATTTCCGGGCATTGTGTTCGAGAGTAAGGCTCAAAAGAACGCTTTTCTTGCATTGGCCCCGACTAGGTGTATGTCGGCAGAAGCCTCGAGAGAGTTAGGAATAGAATAGGACGTGCATGACATCTTCGATATACTTGGGTTAGAGGGGCTATATAACCTAGAGGACAGTGTTACCGGAACCTTACCCGAGAATTTTTGAGCTCTTTTACCTATAAGACCATCCCTAAGCAAGGATCGCCGTAATTAGGTCACCACCTATGTTTACTCTTAATCTCACCTTATTTATCTTGACCCAGTTTTACCCTCCCATGCAGAAAGTCACGACCTAAGTCATCAATTCAAACATTTTCCACTTTCCAACATTTCCAATCATTTCCCATATTTTATACCCCACCAAAACCTCTCCTTCTCTCTTACTTTTTCAATACTTACTAACAAATTTGTGTAATTTTGTAAATATGTGAATAAAATAAAAACTACTCAATATACTAAGTATGTTATTTTTATTTCATACATTTGGGAAAAAAATTTAAAATATACTTACTTAAATTTAAATGACTTCATTAAGTAATTACAGGCTTAGTTTTATGCTATAAAAATTTGATGATAAAAATAACTTCATCTATTTATTTACCCCATCTCCAATCTGATCCACAATTTTTCCCAAATCAAAAGGAACCCAGGTCACCCACTTCACTTCAATTAACACCATCTCCTTCCCATGGAAAAAACCCAGATCTTCATTTAACTGATATATTCATCCCCAAAACATTGTACGGAGTACTAGTGAGTACATCAAAATCAAACACCAAAATTTCCTTCCAATTTCATTAAAATCGATCAAAATCTTCTCATTTCCCCTAATTCAATCATTGGGCCATTACTACCAACACCGCAGAGCATCACCGTCGTCATCATCAACATCGTCACCACCTTTTGTCACCATCGACACCGTCACCATCAAGAGGTAGAGTAATATTTCGTTTTTCCTCTTGATGTTCATGTTTGTATTTGAAAAAAAAATCGCTCAAAATATCTCGAAATTAAGCTCATTTTATAGCCAATTAAAAATTATAATCATTTTTTCTATGCTCATATTTTATTTTGTTTTTATTTAGTATATAAATACTTAATTAGTTTTTTTATACCTTCTTCTCTTTTTGGCAGAGATGGTATAAGAGGAATCGGAAATAACAGGTTGATGTCCCTTTTGTTTTGTTTCCAACCAATGATAAAGTGACACATATGAGGTCACCAACTGGGTCATAAAACCAGACGAGGATCACCAACTGACCTCCAAGTGAGCTTCTTTGATACAAGGTCATGCTAATTTTCCAATTAGTTGATGATTAGAGTGACCCAACAAGGTCATGACCTCCCTCATGACCTTGCTTGGGGATGGTCTAATAAGGAGAACCATTCGGTGAGATTTAGGCTCAAGAACACCACCTTTAACTTATCGAACGACAACTTTGCGGGTCGGCTAGGAGTGTCTAGGAGAGATGGTGTTTGTCATGACAAGGTAACGAAATATATGAAAGCCACCAAGTACTTTGACTTGTATACTGGTAAAGCTCACATCTTGGTGAGTGCCATGAAAAGTAATGAAGTGGAGCATCCGGTTTTGAGGATTTTTATAAGGCTTATGACCCACATACTTTATGGGAGGAAGGATGTTAGTATGTTAAACTTGATGAAAGTCTTGCTCTTAAGCTCGTACTTGAACCCTTACCAAGAGGAACCTTCATACTTTTAGCGCCGTATCTATTGTATGCGTAGCCCTTGAAAAGATGACTATACCAGAGAAAGGATCCCTAGATTGTGGTGTCCTAGTAACCCGTTTGACAAAGCAGTTGTTGGATTATGAACCCAGGAGTGTGGATAGACCGTTGACCAAAGAGGTGGCTTATTTTGACATTTCTTAAATGAAAAACATCCATTGGCTCGAGAATGTGAGTGGGGAGGGGTATGCGTGTAAGGTAGATGGGCCATGGTACATGAGACTTTCGGCGGGAGAGAACTTACCCAAAGTTGATCATCTTTGAGAGGCGGATTCACCTCATTCTTCGCTACAACACTACACCATCCCTCACAACCTCACTTTCTCGCTTAAGGACTTGAATGACCAACAAGCTCCTACTTCTCCACCGCTTCATGTTCCATCTATGCATGTACCACCCTCTTTCTCTATGCCCTATACCGGTGGATATGCCCAACCCCCACCTACCTATGACCATAACTACTATATGGCGGATCTCACTTACCACATGAACAACAACTTAGTGTTTAGGAGTGCCTATGAAGCGGTGATTCTACAAGGAGTGAACCCACCCCACAACCCTAGTTATTGGACCGAGCTGGGAGATGATTCGGGTGTCTTCCGAGATTATGGTGTTGACACTTCGGATTGGGGTACTAGGATTCCTTTTAATGATGGACACTTGCTTGGTCCTTGGGCGGGACCTCATTACTCTAGTGGGAGTTACTTCGACCATGTGTCTCAAGGATAGAGGAGTGGAGCAGGGGCATCCAGAGCGGGAATGGGAAATGTGGAGCAAGAGGACAATGATGATGAGAATGACAGTGAGAGTGAGGATGAGGAGGAAGAAGAGGAGGAAGAGAAGAGTGAGAGGGATGGAGAGCAAAATGCAGTGAGGACGGGAGAGTATAGTGTTGATGAAACCTTAAGTTGTTGGTCACGCTTATTTGGAAAGAAGAGGAAGAGTTCCCGCTAGTTTTTGATATGTTATGAGTTGGATTACGTGTAACATTTGTATCGGTCATAAAACATGGATAAGTGTTTTAATTGTGTTGTAATCATGGCCTTAAGGCGAAGAGTTTGCTTGAATTTGGTTATTTAGTGGTGTATTAGTCACCATTGTAGTTTATTTACTTTTTTATGATAAAATAGACAAGTTTGGGACAATCTTAGGGACGGCCATATTTTGCCCAACCGACACTCGGGCGAGTGCGCAGCTAACTTGACCGAGTGCCATCTGCTTGGCCGAGTGTCTCCTTTCACTCGACTGAGTGGCCTGGTTTAGGCCTCATTTCGTCAATACTTGACCGAGTAATGGGTATATACGCTTCATTTCATGGTTGTAGCATTCACCATACATTTAGGTGGACACCGTACTCTTGTATGGTTGGTCTTCTCATGAATTGTTTATGTTTGACCATATTATGTGACATTTTGTAATTTTAAGATGTAATTACATGGGCAATTGTTAATTTGACATGAGTAGTATAATGACAAAAAGGATATAATAAACTTATATGGTGCATATTAATTGTCGTGATTTTTATTTTGTAAAAGCAAGATGATAACGATGTCTATATTACGTAATGGGTGCCATTTATCAGTCATAGGGTGATTATGTAATACCCAGATCTTTTAAAACTTATAAAGAAACCTTGGGATGCGTGAGAGAATCTTAGACTGGACGAGACACCACTTATGAGTGAGGCTATAGATGTGCAGTGGACCAAGTATAAACCGTACTAGACCAAGTGAGTGTGAAGTGAACCGAGTGGAAGGAGTAGTGGATCGAGTGGGTGTCACTCGGCCGAGTACAAGCAGTACTTGACCGAATGAGTGGCACTCGGCCGAGTGGACTTAGAACTCGACCGAGTGCACTGTGCCAGTAGGCGCTATAACTTATGACGAGGCCTATATTTCACCTAACCCTAAATCATTTCCCTCGTTCTCTCTACACCTACAAACTCTTTCCCTTCTCTTTAAAACTCTCCCTAGCCCTCTGTCATGACATGTGAGCTTGGATTTGAAGATGGTACCTCCTTTCCTCCACCCATTTTTCGATCTACCCTTGTGTACTACCTCGTAAATTGTAAGAGTGACAAGCTGATGTTACTCGTACTTACGCACATTTAGTCCCCTAACTAGCCTCGTTCCACACGCTTTTATGCATGAATTAGGGTCGTTTCTTATCTTTAGTTTCCTATTTGCTATTCTATGAGGTTTTAGTACTTTTGGTAGGAGAAGAGTGCCGACCTTGGATTCATGAGCATTTCGGGAGCTAAATTGATCGCACTTAACGACCAAGCAAGAAGGAGGGATCAATACTAAAGGTCGTAGTAATTATGTGAAGTATTCGGGAAATGATTAGGAACCCCACAAGTCCTGAGGAGCCCCCACGAGTCTTGGGGAAGCAAGGCAAATGAGCAGGCACTGGTGGAGAACTCGTGCGAGTCCGAAGCTAACTCGTGCGAGTCCTCCATGACTCGCCCAAGTCCTCCAATAGAGTGCAATATACATTTAACTCAAGGACTCCCACGAGTCCTACTAGCTCTAGCTCTTCCTTGGACTAATTTTAGGGGCCTAATCGTCATTTAAGCCCTTAGTTTACCCTAATATTGTACTTAGTATAAATATCTTATGAAATTGTAAATTAGACACACTTGGAGAATCCATCTCTTAGCTTAGATTAGTTTAATTACACTTTAATCCTTTCCTTATTATTCAAGCAATTTGAGATTTAGTTTGTAATTGAAGAATTCTTGGGTTTTGGATTGAGGAATTAACAACTCCTCATCATTAATCAAAGCTTTCTTCTATTGTTCTTCTATTCCTTTGTTCATATTAAGTTGGTATAATCTCTTACTCTTTGCTTAATTACTTATTTACTTCCTTTGTTATTTACTTCATTATCATCATGTTTATGCTTGCTAAGATGTTTGACACCCTCTTTGGCATGTTTATCATAATGATGTGTGAGTAGTCCTCTAGCTAGGGTTAGTTGGGGATTAGGGGGTAACCATAGGTTAGATCTATGTATGATGAGCTCACATGAATGATTGTTTGTTATGTTATTTAACTTATGCACATGTTATGTTTGATGAAATGCTTGATTGACACCCTAGTATGATTCTCTATCTCTTTAAAAAAAACTTGTAAGACATAAACCAACTCGAGTATTGTTAACCCATGCATTTGATGCTTTTAATAAATTGTTTACATCTCCTTTTTTAATTACATGCTTTGCTATTTCATCTATTTACATTTTCATCATAGTAGTGTAGCTTTCAACCCAACCCAAATTTGTGACACCAAGGCATAACTAGTTTGCATTTCATCATAGTTTGACAAACCATCCTTTGGGATCGACCTCTACTTGCTACTTGCTAGTTAGTTAGAGTATAAATATTACTTGATGGGCCTAACGACGAGACGCGCATCAAAATGGTTGATAAGTGATTTATTTATACATTTTAACCCCTTAGATTAGTTCTATTTTACATGTCATTTAGCACTTATCTTAGTGTTTTTGAGCTAATATTGTATTTTTAGTTGCATTTGCTTGTTTCAACATGTTTTGTAGGTATTTGGGCTTCTAGGAGCTAAAATCTACTAAGTAGGCAAGCTAGAGTACAAGAGCTAAGTCAAGAGCAAGTATTGGACTAAGTATGGAATTTTGCATTGGTTTGTGCATGAAGATTTGTTGGATTAATGTGGAAATGCAAGTGAAGTCAATGCAAAGTCAAGCCCGACAATTAAAGTCCAAAAATGAGTTAAAGAAGCTTAGGATTCCAAGATCACAAAATGCTAGGGCAAAAGGTCATTAACCGGGTGATTAATCATGCCTTAATCCTAAAACATAGGATTCCTTAGCATTAATGCTAAGGATTTAAGGAGCCCGGGCTAGAAAGCCACGACCCCGATCGGGGCAGTAGTAAATGCAACCGTTTCAAGATCCTCCTCCTATAAATAGGTGGCCTCGTCCAAGCATTTTTTACACACCTACTTCCTACACATATTCTTCATATTATTCTCTCTAAATAATAGTAGTTAGTTTTATTAGTATTGATTAGTATTTTATTTTTATTACAAACATTTCTTCTATCAAGTTTCAAGTTATCTCATATTTTATTGTTCATCATTTCCATTTACGGTAATCCTTTCTAGTTTTCATTTTATTTATGTTGTTTGTTTTGTAGTTTATATTTCATTTACAAGTTTCATTCTACATTATAGTTTTACATTATGTTTGCATGTTTATTTCCACATAACATTTACATTAGTTATTCCTTTCATATGAGTAGCTAGATTTCCTAGTCTAGGGATTAGGGGAGTCATGTATAATTGATAAATTAAACAAGTTATTTAATTGGTTGTTCACTTATCATCTCTACCATGTTTGCATTGTAATGTTAGTTTACGATTAGTGGCCATAATCTTGGACTAAATCCGTTATGCATTCTATAAGTCGAGAGGCACGGAAATGTATTAGAACTAAACATGTGTAGTAGATCGACCTAGCTCACAGTGAAAGTTTGTTAGGACCCGATTTAAGGCCCTTGCTAATAGTGAAAGCTGGGTATCTTGGGGCCTAGATGATCATTTGTGACTACTAGTTTAATAACTAATTTAGATGTCAATTTGCATGTATGAACCGACCCCCTAGACATCTTTTACTTTATTGTTTACATTTATATTTTACTTTGCATAAATCAACCAATCCATAATTCGTGATCGACCGAGATAAAATTCTACCCATAACAACTTTTACAACCACCGTACTCCCTGTGGATTCGACCCCTAAATACTACATTAATTTGTTTTACCTAGGGTATTTATTTTTGATAGGTTGGCGACGACCTCGTTCAATGGCGCCGCTGCCGGAGACGGTGCATTGTTGAATTGTTATCATTTATTGTTTTTTAGTTGTGTTTTTTTTCCTTGAAGGAGCCAATTCCTCAAGGAGGTTCTAATTTTTTTCTAGTTTTTGATATTTTTCATGCCTAGGAGATTACAAGGTAATCACCTACCTATTGATCACGAGATTGAAAGGATGTTGAGAGGAATAAGAAGAACCTTTCGAAGAGCTTCTACTTGAACAACGGAGGAACCAAACTTTGGTATCCAAGGGCTTGTAGACGTGGGAATTGCGCAAGTGGAAAGAATTGAGTTTACTAATCCTTTTGAAAGACAAGGTGTAACACCCGCAATTTAGAATTTAAGTTTTAAAAATAATTTAATGGGTTGTTTAAAATAAATTACGGTTTAATCGTATTTTTGGGTGAGAA
>VHZZ01013015.1:7747-18534 GCA_009801015.1 Silene noctiflora | reverse complement strand
ATTAATTAGCTCCTAACTCCTACAATTTTATTATCCTAATTAAGTTAGGAGGATTGTAAATAATTAATTTTATTTTTCTACTTCTAATAAAAAAAACTTAAATAATTAATTAGCTCATAATTCTAATAGAAAAAGTTTAATAATAATTAATTAGCTCGTAATTCTAATAGAAAAGTTTAAATAATTTATTGTAAGTGTTTTAAAAAAGTTGGAGACGACCACGTCGCTCGAAAAAAGCCTCAAATATATATATATATATATTGATTGATTAAATTTTAGTGTGATCATTCTGTTACCACCTTCAGCATTTAATCAATCATATGATTTATCCAAAGAAATTCAAAGATATATTATAATTGAAGTACGTAAAACAGGAAGCAATATATCATAAGCATGGAAGTATGTCACAGAAATCCATGGCAAGAGTTGAGATTCTTATGGAACTTACAAGACTTAACCCACGATACAAGGAACCATGATGCAAAAGAGGCCAGGCCCCAGCTCCGCTATACACCTCATAAATGCATAACAAACGACCCGTTCTTTGTAGCTCACCCTCATCCCTTTCATTTACTTCGAATCTGAGCTTTTCAGATTTACGAGCATTTCGGTATATCTCATCCCAAGTACCAGGATCCTTCTCCATTCTCTCATCAATCTGTGCAGCAACTAACAATTGGATTAGTTTACGCAATAACTCGATGGCCAAGGAATATATAACAAAGGGTGAAAACAAATTGGACGAAATGAGAGGGATGAGGTAACGGTATTAAATCTGGGTCACAAAGCCGCACACGACAGAGTTACCATGCTTTTGAATATTATACTACTGCACATTTGTGTGGTATCAGCAGTTTATGGACCAACTACAGAGATCCGCCCATGATGATCGACTATGAGATTAAGCACGAGACCAAGATTTGATACCATGGACATGAAAAAATAGACAAGAGTCAGAAGGCAAAGGAAATGCCTGATCCATCTCCAATCTCTGGAATTCTTCAAAGCTGGCTATTTCTTCAACATCATCTACATCTTCGGCACTCACCACATCCTGTCCTGCAACCTCATTGTTATCCTCAGAATTATTTCTCAGAGAAGCAGTTCTACTGAATTGTTCCTCAAGACTAATGACAATACTTGGATCTCCTACTATATTGCCTTCATCATTATCAGTTGATTGTTCCATCACGTCAATAAAGGAATTCCAATCCCAGGAGTCCTGTTGAATCTCAGAAGTTGGAGCGGGCAAAAAAACATCTGAAGGAAAACTAAGAATGTTTTCCATAAGTTTGGCATAGCCTGCGATTGATTCTGATGCTAATAAGTTCCTGGCAAGGAGCTTCCCGGCAGATCCAACAGCATGACCAAATTTGGACAATGTCTTATCATTTGCTATTAAAATTGAGAAGACTCTTAGCAAATCATCGGGATTGTGTTTAGAGAAAATCATCCCATGGACACCATCAACAACCTACAAAATGAGGAACCTTTTACTAAGCAAAAAACATGCACACAAAACGAAAAAAGATTGTCCAAACTAATGTCAAATATCAGAGCTCCAGAAACTCACGTATCTCCTAGTTACTGAAATATCAGGCACAATAATGGGTATCCCGAAGGACATGGCCCTAATTAGCAATGGAGGGAAAGCTTGTTCTTCGTGTGATGATCCATGCAGAACAATGTCTGCCATCAGTATCGCTCCATTCACATCATGATCCATACGGTAGTGCCCCAGTGATCCTGGATTAAGTCTTAGCCGTGTAGCAACACCCTGACCATATGAATGAAATAAGAAAATAATTTCACCAAAGAAATGAAGGGGACATTTGGTTCAGAAAAGAGTAAGAGAATGTGCTAAAAACAGAATAAGAATGTCATGAAAAAATGTCAAAAGTAGCGCCTACGAATGCAATGGATGTGAATAAACGCTACTTTGATCTGGACGATCTTGCATGATATCCTCCTCTGTGATACATGAACATAAAATAAGGCAACACCTCAATTATGGTCACACCAATTTATATCCCCTTTGGTAACTTAGTTTGGTAACTTAGCTCGACTAGTCGGTTCCTATATTTTTTTGTCATGGGGTTAAGGGTACTATGGTTTCATAAGTAATTCTATATGATTAGCATCCTTGCATCGAAAGCTACTATATGACTGATCATGTGGCCTATTCTGAATGAGGCTTCATTTGTAATGGTATTGAGATGCTTAGAATAATATTGATTTTGCATTTTTTACGCGAAGTTCACTCTCCACTCCACTGGAACTTAATGTGCATGACAAGGGCATGGTATCCAAATATTATAACTGAGATGGTACAGTTGGTGCTACATATGAGTATCAAGAATTAGAGTTATGGTTACTTTCGTTTAGAGTGGTCTTAGGCACTGTTCTTTTGAAGAAAATTTTTCTGAACTGAATTTATAGGATATTAACTTTTCTAAACTGAAATTATAAGATCTAAACTGAACTTATAGAATCTGAACTGAACTTATAGAATTTGAACTTGTAGGAAAGTGGGTATGGATTGAACTGAACTTTTCTGAATTCAACTTATAGGATCTGAAATTTTCTTAACTGAACTTGTAGGATTCGAACCGAACTTAAAGGGTGTGACATTAAGTCCAAAAGAACAAGGCCTTCGACAAAAAAATAATGTGATTGTTGATGGCTAGTGTTTTCCATGATCATTATCTGAAATAAAAACAAGTTGGAACCCATAAAATCTATCTCCAATGAAGAACAATTGTTTGCACGAAGGCTGACATTGCTTCATCAAAACTAAGGGTTTGGTTTGATACAATAATACGAGACTAGGAGGGGCGGGGTGGAAGGGTGGTGAAGGGAAGGGGTATGAGTCAATAATGTTTTCCTCTCAAGTCTTTCCAATGTTACTACTCATATTTGAATTGGGTAAAAGAGGGTAAAAGAGAAAATGAATCACTACATTTCCCCAATCCAATTTACTAGCCAATAAAAGGAAAGCGTCTTTTTTCCTTTTTCCTAACCTCTCTTTCCCTCAAAATTCCTTCATCCAAACAAAGTATAAGAGATATTTGGATAGCTTTAGACCACACTATACTCCACAGAAATTTGAAATAAATGAAAATAAGTACTGCAAAAAAGTTAAGTTTTAAACACCTCCAAATCATCATTATAGCCCTCACTGGCATTGCCACATAAGAAGATGAATTTGAAGGATCCATTGTCATTCTTTCCCTTTGCATACTTTGTAAGAAGAGGTCCAATAGTATGCATGGCAACTGCATAATCCCATGACAGTTCATTGTAGAAGACGGAATTTCCAAGAACTAAAACCAGTACATCATCTGCACTATATCCACTGCTCATCCTCAAAATGGCTTTGGAATGGTTTTTGACATAGCTTTCAGCAGCCCATACATCTATTGGTGATCCGGGAACGACAAAGAAGTTTCCACTGTCTAGAGAACTATATAACATCTGATACACAGAGAGTGAAGATTGAGAGAAAAAATAACAGTAACAAAATCGTATACATCACTAGAAAAGTTGTTCAAAATGACACTAGAAGAAACTGAAATGGTCGTATACCGGGAGAGAGAAATCAGGAAAGACAACAACATCAGCCCTACTGAATACATGTCTCCAGTGAGAAATTAGAGATCGCCATTCCATCCGATTATAATGTAAAAGGCGCTTTGCAAGATTATCCTCTTGAATTATCCATACAAGTGGTACAGAGCAAAATGGCTCCTGCATGAGGCTGCAAAAATATAGAGCTCGTAAAATCTCTGTACGTAGAAACTTAGTTTAGCAGCAACAAATATGCCAGGCAAACTATTATTTCAGTTGGAAGTATCTCACTTAATACCCATCCAACATAACTACAATTCGCAATGACACAATGTTCATTTGTAACACAATGTACGAAAGTCAAAGGTTGAGGACAACCCTTAAATTATCATACACTCCGTTGTATAAAATATCAAATAATCAAAAAAATAATTACCTCGATATGACATCTTTCACTTCAACTGAATCCACAATGACACCCTCAAAACTGTACCCAGGAAAGTAAAAATAGTAAACTAGTGCAGATTACTGTTTAAAAAAAGGTTACAGAAAAATTAGTTTGTTTAAACTTTAAAGTAATTTGTTTTAAACTTCAAATTAGTCAATAGACAAAGTGTAGTGGTTAACTAGTAAACATACAGGGACCAATCAAAATGGCCATATCGGTCAAGATTTAAAATTGTCATTTGACCTCCTATTTCTTCCCACATTGCCCGTGCTTCCCCATCCTTCAGAGCATATAGCTGCCAAGAAGCGACACAAATTATTAATGATGCTACAGAACCTGAATTTTCAAAAACTAAGCAGACAGGTAGGGCCCCAAAAACAGACCAGGCAGAAAGCAATTAAGACA
This sequence comes from Silene noctiflora, assembly GCA_009801015.1. NCBI lineage: Eukaryota > Viridiplantae > Streptophyta > Magnoliopsida > Caryophyllales > Caryophyllaceae > Silene > Silene noctiflora. The sequence goes on along the minus strand of VHZZ01013015.1, from coordinate 14,114 downwards.
GTTTTTGTACAACAAGAATTGATCAACGCATGAAAAATACTCATAAACATACATCAAATATACACTGCACAAATCCATAACACATAGATAATGATAGAATACAGACTACATACTCCAAAGCCCTCTCTGCTCTACACACACACACACACACGAATGGTTATTCTCAACATCACTCTTCACCGCAGCAAAAGAAAGAAAAAAAAAAGGAAAGAAAAGAAGAAAAAGGATGGGAGAAATGGATAATAGATATTGAGAGTGAGAGGGATGGGAATATAACTTGCCTTATTGAGGGGAAATCCAAGCCAATAACACCAAAAAACTGAAATATATTATTGTTTAATGTCGAACATCAAAAATACTATTATTGTAATCAACAAAACAAGTAAAGAAGACACATACTGTTTCTTTAAAGTATTACTAAAAAAGCATATCGGATTCACGGAGAAATATTTGGCCATAAAATAAACAGTGAGAGATAACTGGAGTAGAATAACCTAGCGGTTTCTCAAGCCAGCAAAAGGAGATCTATTATGAAATACATTGCAAGTTGCAACATACAATTTTTCTGATTGCATTGTCACAGAACTTTAATGAGTTAAAGCATTTCTAGTGAAATTTTAGTATCAATTATTTTTTTCCAAAACATTAAAATACCTTAGTAAGCAATAATATGAGAAAATAGTGCTGAGTGGAAGTCTCTAACCTAGCACATACTTCTCCAAATTCTTTCATGCTCCGAATCTCCCTAAGAGTAAAATACCCTATTTGTTACCCGTTTCTTTCATTTTCTTTCTTTTAACTTAGATCTGATACCTTTTTTTGAACTAGTAATGGAACTCTACATACTTGTAACATTCTACGTTTTTAGAGCTTTTAGAATGTATGAAGAACTTTCAAAAAATTTGGAAACTAAATGAATAAAAAGTTGGATTCATCCGGTCTATAACTTATCCATTTTAATGATTTTTCAACTAATTTTATAGAAAATACTCAACTTTCAGATCTCATAAAACTTGTCTGGCACCTATACTAGTGCCATATATAAAATTAATAACAGGATCAATGGGGGAAACAATTCAAGACACTTTTCAAATATAGAGTAAAGCTGGTATTTCAAGAATTTTAACGACCCTCTCAATCTTCAAACTGACGATTACAACAAGATACACCAAGGTAGTGAGACCGATGGGAGTACAATTACCACTTTAGATATTTCTATACGCAGGTCATGCCTAAATACAACATATTCAGCAACTTCTGCAACGCAAGTCAGATGTCTTAAAGAAAGTCTTACACACGCATGCAAGAGAAAGCACGTAAATATGATACTTCAAAAGAATACCTTTAGCATATAGCCAATATGTCGTAAGTTCTTCATCACAGTGAACAGCAATAATGACTCAGCATTCTTCTTCAAGTTTCCCAAAATCTGACACCGCAGAATATGTATAACACAAACTCAATTAGAGAAATGGGTATATTGGAAGAAGGGTCAAATTACAATAGCTTATGTTGAACTTTATACAGCTACAGCTACACTTTCTCGTCTCATTTACCTTCACAGCTAGTTTGTATTGATTTGGTGAGAACGGTTAATCAGCTAACGGAAGTTGATGTATGCAAACGTTAACCAAAGTTCCCAAGTATTTTTTTTTTCTTTTTTTTGGTAATGGTGGAACCGCAATCACTACACTTTTTACAAGGCTGACAGGCTCTAATACCACTAGATCCAAAACTTCTACAAGATATAACTCTAATAGGAATTGAGTGGCTATTTATATATAGAAATAGACTACACAATTAGATAGGTATATTAAATGGTGACAAAGAAAAATCACGTACTTCCTCTATTCAACTCCAAACACACCATTTCCCTTTTATACGTTTGTCAATGCGCGATTTGTAACGTAAATATCTTTAATTTTACATTATGAAAAAATATAAAAGTTTCATATTCTTATTGTACTCTTAAAGGTGAATCAAACAAGATCCCACATGACCATATTTTTTCTTATATATTGCAAGGAATCATAAAGATTCTCTTCGTTTATGAATAGTGTCAAAAAAAGAAATGTTGTGTTTAGAGTTGAATGGAGGGAGTAATAAACACTATAAATGTTTGTATATCTTCCTCCTGTAGACACTCTATATAACAATATCATCCAAATATACGACGACGAATTTATCGATAAAAGAGCGAAGTACATCATTCATTAGCCTCAGAGAGCTTGTTGGAGGGTTACAAATGGCATTACTAATCATTCATATAATCCCAGCATTGTTCTAGAAGCGATTTTCCATGTCTCTTCATCTATGGGATTTTCCATGTCTCTTCAATGGGAACCCGACGGTAACCGATTTTTGAGATCAAGTTTCGAAAGGTAACGAGCACCGTAGACTTGGTCCAAAAGGTCAAAAACCCTTGGTAGTGAACCAAGGGTACCGATTCATAATGGCAACTTAATTAATGGCTCTAAAATCCAAACACGTATGCAATCCCCGATCTTTCTTTGGTAAATTTGGTACAAGTAACAATGGTGAACCACATGATGAGCAACTTGATTTGATAAATCCTACAAGAAGTTAATGAACTTGCTTCTTGATCTCTTTATTTTCTATGAGAGATGTATAGCCCTTGTAATCCTTCTGCGCTTTCCCGATATCAATATCAAGACCTTGTGAATGTGTCATATTCACTAGCAACGAAACAACATTAGCACGTTGTTCCGTTGGTCGTTTCATCAATAAAACAAATCCCCCATGAGAGTTAACCAATCACATAGCTTGAAAACTATTATCTAATTTTATGCAATATCAATCTTAAAGTGTAGGTAATGTTATTGCATCAAGCTAAGAGTGTCAATGTGAAACTACTAATCCTTCACCAAATGAATTGCATGAATTGCACCACAATCTCGTAGGTATGGACTACCAATATAACTTGACATACATCAGCTGAACCACTTTACACATTTCTTAATCGGCGTAACAGTTCGTGATCATCTAATATGATCGTTGATACGATCATTTTCACAAAAATTCTTTTGTGTCGACCTTCAAGCCTTCCTTGATATGCTTACCCTCACTCTTCCATTCAAAGTTACTTGAGGACCTTGGCTTATCATCTTTTAGGTGGGTAGGTCTATAAAAATCTTTGTATTATAATAACTTGCCTATCCCAATAATTTCCATCACGTATTCACGTTATCAATTGTCTAAATATAACTTTGTAATTGACGATAAGAAATTTGTATACCTTACCTATTAAATAATTGTCAATATTGCTTATTGACAAGGAAGAAATAATAACATTTCTATTGTTCACTATTAGTTTTCTCATCACCATTTAATATACCTTACTTATTAAATAACCTAATAGCCACTCCATTCGTATTCAAGTTCTACCGTGTAGAAGTAATACCGAGTAATACTTAGCAACACATAATCCGAGACCAAACTGCTGGCGTGAGGTTTCGGATGTTAAGGTCGCAATACCCAAGATTTAGCACAGACAATAACAGCAGCAAGAACGAGTGGGTTCAAAGAATAATTTGAGAACAACAAAGATGAACAGAGATGTATCCAAACATTAAACGGAATTCCTAACTTTATTCGAAACCATAATTATATAACAAGAAAGCATTAGAAAATAAAAAGAAAAAGAAAACTTACAAGAGCAAGCTTAGGCGGTCTAAGAGCAGACCTGTTGTCCATCCTGAGGTGATGAGGGCGTCCTTGCAATAAAAAGCGGTCCGGCGAATGGAACCTTAAGAATGTACCAAGGCTGATCCCACGCGCAGGCATTCCACGATGACCGCTGCCGCCACCTTGTCGAAAAACGGAGGTAATAGAACTCTGAAGCAACATGGAGGCCAAAGCGAAGCCGAAAACAGCGAGCAAAATGATCCAATAAATCATGGAATTGCCTTTCAACTGGAATGTTTTACGGCGCGAACGGTGTCTACCTCCGGAGAAGTGTCGATCGAAGAGTTTGCCGCGGTGAGTGCGTTTGAATAGAGAGAGTGCGCGGTCTGAGTGCGACCGAAATGTTAGATCTCCGTCGTCCACCGGTGGCGGCGAGTCGAGTTGCGCTGAGTTGCGCCCCATTCAAGGAGTCGGTTAGTCTCGCTCACGAGTACAGTGTGAGACTTAGTCGTAGGAACACAAACCAGTCTGGAATTAGTTGATTTTTAATTAATTTAAATAAAATTGGTTTATTTATTTATGTTAGTAACTGGAAGTGGATGATGTTACTGTGTGATTACGGAAAGGGGCCCATAAGTTTCACTAATGAAGCCGGAAGGCGACAGATTCGTTTTAGTGGGACTGAGGGAGGGAAGTTTGAGTTATCTTGGATTTGGTTTACCGGTTCCGACTTGAGACTCTGATGGTAAAATAATAATAATAATATAATAATAATAATATGTTGATTTTCGCCGTTCATATTTTATTCATCGTATTATATTGTTGATCATTATATCCTCTTCATTATCATTTTCTCTCATTGGAAAAAAAAAAGAAAAACAAAAACAGAACCCACGTATACTACAGCTTACACCACCATCGGCTTTGATAACTCCAACCCCCCTATGCTATGTCCATTGTCGACTAGCAGCCCATCGCCGCCCGCGGCCACCATACCCTTCGGTAGCCTCCAGGCCCTCTGATCCAAAAATGACTTCAAATGAGGTAGATGATGGAGTAGGGCTCGAAGGGTAGGGCTTAACGTTGGAACTCACTCAAAATGAGGACACGGACTAGCTCAAGTTCAGCTCGAAGTCAAATAATTAATGTCGTTAATATTACTAGTTTAGACCTCGTGTAATAAATGCACGGTATATAAAGTTTTTTTTTATTATAATAAATTACTTATATAATAGTGGTATACTGGTATATCATTAATTGTTCATATTTCTCGTCATTGTATTTTGCTTTAAGAAAAAAAAGTTGTAACTGACAATTAATTAAGAGAATTGAGTAATGTGCTGAAATGTTTTTTAAACAAAATATCTTTTATACCACAAAACTAATGATTTCAAATTTTTAATTCTCTTAATTTTTTTTGTCACGAAAGTAATAATAGCGATTCGGTAGTTTTATTTTATACGTAATAATAGCGATTTATAGTTTTGTTTTATAGGTAATTTGATAAAAATATTAAGTTTAATGAAAAAATAATAATTTTAATGAAATAAAATATAAGTATTAGTTTCCTTATTTACATAATGCACTTAATTGTAATTAGTTTCGTTATTTAATAAGATGTTTTTTGGAGGAAAAAAAGTGTGATAACACATATTTTTGTAGTAGATAGGGGATTATTATTAGATATATTATTACTTAGAAATAAGCAATTTTATATTGCAGCTAGTTATTTTATTTCCAAGTTTCAAAATAATAAAGCAAAGTAATTGTATTAGCTTTAGGAAAGTCGATTTTCGGTAAGTTTCTAGCTAGTTGTTTTTTTATCAGTTTAGGCTTGTTCTATTAGCTGTTTTAAGTCATTTATTAGTCAATTTCCAACTCCTATATTGTAATACCCCACATTTTTTAGCTGTGCACTCGGCCAAGTGCAGCAGAGTACTCGATCGAGTGACACTCTATGTGAACCCCCGCTATAACGTAACGTAAATAAACATGCAATGTAACACCCGTAATTTACCAATTTCATATTTTTAAACTATTTTGATAATTAATTAGACTAATTATGATTTTACAGCTTATTTTTGTAAAATATAAATTTTATGGTATAATATTTATATTAGTAATATTATGGTCCGTCTCGAGTGTATAGTAGCATTGAAATGTAATTTAAGCTAAAATAGACTCAAATTGAGCATTTATGGGCCTAAGTCACTTATTGGGCCTAATTCCTCCTACACTCCCTCATAAACCCTCATTCATTCATCTTCCTTATTCATTTTCTCAGCACAAACAAAACCTCCATTCACCATTGTTGTCCCTTTTTCAATCCATCACAAAAATCATCATAACTCCTTCGTTTTTAGTCCGTTTCGAGTGTCGTTTGCGCCAATTCTTCTCCTCTCTTCATCCTCCATCTTCCTAAGTAAGAAAAATCTCATCTTGGACTACTTGGAATTTCGTGTCCCTCTCTATAGTCCCGAATTCTTGTCTAATTTAGTCTAGTTCATTGTTTAGGTGAGAATCTTGAAGACCTGGAAGCTGACTCCTACATAATCGAAGACTTGCTTGAAGATTAGGAAGTTTAAGGTAACGGTGATAGGTTTATCGGCAATACAATTGGAATTTGGTGTCTATTTGAGTTATTTTGGTGTCTTACATATTAAAGTTGATTAATTTACATACTTAGTTGTATATTTAGCTTTGTTCATGATTCATGTTGCTT
>VHZZ01013012.1:3446-15102 GCA_009801015.1 Silene noctiflora | reverse complement strand
TAAAGTACTTTGGTTTGTTTTACTTTGTTATTCACTACCTCGGGAAACCGAGATGGTAACAGTCTCATTTTTGTGGGAATGTCTTGCTAAAGGCTACTATATATATGGGGGTGTTACACAGCCGGCCAAGGCTGACCGACAGCTGGCCAACCGGCTGGGACAACATACTTAGGCAGAACAAGGTTAGCCACTGGAGTGCTCCCAGCCGACCAGTGGACCGGCAGCCGGCCCACCGCTGGGGACCCCTGTATACGAGAATTCAGCATTTTTCCATACTTAACATGTTTTCATCACAAATTTACATTTTTCATGAGACGTAAACACGTAAACCATCATGTAAAGCAACAACTATCCCAAGATACACCAAATTCATCCATCAATAGTTTACATATGACAATTCCCATAACTTTCAAGTGACCAAATATTGTTATGTGAGAAAAATGAAGAAAATAGCCAATTGAACATGAAATCTTCGTAGACATAGCATCAAACATGGTAAAGATGATAATTTTAACACAATTTAACCATCCATAATTCATAAGAATTGAACATTTGAAACCATAAATTTGCTTGAAACATTCAAAGCATGAAACTTTATCAACTTTAACATCCTAATGCTACAAACACACATGTATAAAAATAGAAATGATGTAAAGTCGAGTAACCCTTCACCGTTACCTTTTGCTTCCTAATCTTCGTGAAAATCCTCAATAATGCAATTATCTTCTTCCGGGACTTCCAAATCTTCACCTAAACAACGAAGGAACGAGTTAGACACGAATTTCGAGACTTATTGAGACGGGACAGAATTTCGGACGTCTTAGAGACGAGATTTTTCTTACTTAGAAAGATGGGGGGCGATGAGAGGAGAAGAATGGCGCAAACGACACTCGAAACGGACTAAAAATGAAGGAGTTATGAAGATTTTAGTGAAGAATTGAAAAGAGAACAACAATGGTGAATGAGGGTTTGTTTGTGCTGAAAAATGAATATAGAAGATGAAGAGATGAGGGTTTATGAGGGTGTATAGGAGGAATTAGGCCCAATAAGCGACTTAGGCCCAAAAATGCTCAATTTGAGTCGGTTTAAGCTTAAGTTACGTCCCAATGCTATTATACACTCGAGACGGACCATAATATTACTAATATAAATATTATACTCTAAAATTCATACTTTATAAAAATAAGCTTTAAAATCATAATTAGTCTAATTAATTATCAAAATAGCTTAAAATACGTAATCGGTAAACTACGGGTGTTACAAGTTCAATTCAGCTCAGTTCAGTTCAGCTCTAAAAAGCCAAAAAGAACAGGGCCTAACACTTACCTCAATTCAGTTTAGTTCCATTCAATTCGGCTCCATTAAGTACAGTTCAGCTCATTTCAGCCGAATAGAATAGATCCTAACTCTTACTTCTATTCTATTCAGTTCAGCTCAATTTTATTCAATTCGTCTCAACTCCATTCAATTCAGTTCAGATTAGCACCTTTAAGTTGAAAAGAATTGAGGAGATCAGATTAAATATTAATCATTAACTACAATAATATAACCAATTGTTTTTGCGAGGGCCGAGCAAGTTTATAATATAGTGGTTAACAGTGTTTTGCAAAGCTAATTTATCCATTATTGTTCGTTGAAAGTGTGACCTTTGTCAAAAAAATGTGAGAAAAAGATTGAAATAGTAATAATTTAGTACTAAAAGTGAGTGTGTATTTATTTAATAAAAAATAAAATCAAACTAGTTTTTACAAGCGTTTTAACTTACACACATTTTAATATTTTTCAGTTGCTACATTTTAATCGTCTGATACTACAAATAGGCCCGTGCATCGCACGGACATTAAATCTAATTAATATATGTAAAGCCTATCAAATAGGCCATTGAGGATTTGTTTATCTCATATAAATAAAAATGTATATAAAAAACATCTACGTACACAGACGGTCCTTGTACTTCGTATAAAAAGAGTAGCAATTAGCAACATGACGCGATGATTAACTACTTTGATTCTAGTAGGAGTTTAATTGTTGATTAATTAATTAAATAAAAAAGTTTTATATTACAAATCCAACTCAAATACTATTAGCAAGTTACTATTACAATGACAAAATTTATCTATACATATATCACAAAATATAATAATGAACTTTTTGGAGGCTCTAATATAGTTTAGAGTATTATCTAAAAATTGTCGAAAAAAAACTTCAAATCTAATTGATTTTATTTATATTATTATTGAGTGACACGGCCAGCTTAACATTTATCATTTTAGGAAAGTGCTAATCTACCTTTAATTATATTAAAACTTGCTAAGAGTATTTTGGCGAATGGCTGAGAATGTCAAATAATTTCAATATGACCATGTTTGGTTCCGTACTTGAAAATTTGATAATCGCAATAATGAATGACTACTACAAATTAAAATGAAAACCATAGCCATCAATTTCACACAAACTTACAAAAGTAAGTTCAGCACTATACCATCCGTAACTCTTGATTCATATTGTGAAACGTAAAATTGACAAAGAGGTGGGTAACATTTAAAAATATGAATCCCTCCCATCGCTAAGAAGTTGTTCTACATGTAATACTCCATAATAAATAACTAATGTCAAACACTAAATTGATTAGACCTGAAAAAGACTAAGAAAAATTCAATGGTTTTGCAAATCCGATAATGTTATCAGGACCAGAAGTTACAGACCGGCCTATTAATTCAACTAAATCATTGTGCCTTCTTGAATTATTCCATGAAAAAAAAAAACAAATACTCCATAAAAGAGATTGGAAAAAAAAAAAAACATGATGACAAAAGAAGAACATGCGTTAATAATGGAATTTTTTTCTTAATTGGGGTTTAAAATGAAAGTATTTACAAAAATGGCGCTCTTTTTAAAGTAATTACAGGAAATGGGTCCACGTCATCACTTTTGACTTTTACGGAAGTCGTGGAACATCTCGCTGAGTGACATAGCGAGAAGATGGAACACTTTGCCATATTCCAATTCCATCCTTTTGCTCCTTGACAGACTGCCTTCAATGTCTCCATTCTTCTCGTTCCGACCACCAAATATCGTGCTACTACTATCATTCTCTTCCTCTCACTTCCCATATCAAACACAAGTCTTTTTTAACTGATTAGCGCCATAGTTTGTGCATAAAACATCCCGCAATATCGCCGTTCGCAAACAATTCCTGTTTCGCGGCAATCCAGTTATATTATCTTAATAAATCATATAGTACTTCTCGTAGATAAAATTTGCGTACATGTCAATGTTTCTTATGCATTATTTGCATAGTTATTGCAATTTGCATGCCTCAATTATCTGTATGCTTAATTATAAGCTTTCCCACGAAACCGAAATCGCAAGAGCGGTTTTGTAAACGGTGATATTGTGGGCTGTTTTCTGTGTAAACTATAAGGCTAATTACTCAAGAAAAGATGGGTATTTAACAAGGGAAGTGAGAGGAATAGAATGGTGGTAGTAGTACATTGTTTGGTAGTCGGAACAAGAAGAACGGAGATGGTGAAAGGAACATGTCAAGTAGCAAAATGATGGTATTGCAATATGGCAAAGTGCTCAACTTCTCGCTATGTCACTCAGCGACATGTCAGGTAACTTTCGTAAAAATCAAAAGTGATGACGTAGACCCATTTCTTTTAAATATTTTGAAAATAACACCATTTTTGTAAATATTTTCGTTTTAAACCCCAATTAAGAAAAAATGCCTTAATAATGAGCATGCATAGCTGATTGTTGGGGTCTTTGCTAGGCAAAACGTTTTATATAGGCTATTAGCCTATTACAACTAAAATTACTCGTATTTATATTTTATGCCATTAAAATACAAATAATAAAAAAATTATATTTTGAATTAAAGCTTAACAAAGCTGACTCAATCCAAAACAAAAAGCATATACTACGGCTAGATACAAACATTGAAGAAACTTTAATTTGAAGACTTAAGAATCTGATCTCGGTCCTCTTATGCGGTCGAAGCTCCAAAAGTTAAGCCCCGTATTATTTCCTGAGATACTGTGAGAATGAAGAAGCACAAGGTCTGGCCTAATAATAGCCAATCGGAAGATTGCACACGGATAGATGACATGGCACTTGTTAGTTAGAACAATGTACATTTGTATATAAAGAAGAAACACAAATTGTAACTAATTATTCATTCTCATAATAATACAATTACAGTTTATTTACTTTCTCTCTCTACTATAATATCACTCTAGATTCATCTTCATCATCAAGCTTCTATAAGCTCCATCAATGGCTTCTTGCTTCATGTTTTCACAGATACAAACAAAGATTGTTTAGTAAACAAGTAAACATACACCTAATAAATATAAATAAACAAACAAAATAAATAAACAAGCAAAATAAACTTGAAACTATAAATTTTCTATATTAACATATATTTAGTAGTATGGAGTTTGATTGTTTGAAGCTACAAAAAAACCTAACTTGATTAGTGTTTGTTTTAGTTTAGGATTGATATCATACCATAACAAACTATTATTTAATATCTTATATATTATATATGATCTCTTATTCCACTTATTAATCAATCAATCAATATTAATATCAATATCTATCTATCTATCTATATTAATAAATGAAACTTTTTTTGAGCGATTCTAAAGACTCCAACTTTTGGGAAACACTCCCAGTACAAACTACCTAATTATTATTATATAATATAAAAAACAATAGATAAATATTTAATGAAGCTCTTGAAAATATTGTCGTTATAGTCTATCAAGAATTCTACCACGGCTAAAAGATCAGTAATTATAAACTTTTATTCAAGCAGCATTCAATCAATATAAATAGTTAAAAAAAGAAGAAGAAGAAAGTAGAGTACCAATTTCATCTTAAATTAGAATCCTAAACTAAAGCAATAACAATTTTTAAACTTCTGATATAATACAATCGTGATTGTCTTCTTATACTCTCTCCTATTCTATATCTTATTCGGTTATTCAGGTTTTCTTCCCTATTTCCTTTTTTGGGATGATATGAGTGGTCCAAATTCAATGATATGTGGAGTAGTGAGTTTTGTGTGGTCCAAATTGACCATCTTACTTCTTGTAGAAAAAGGAAAGGGGAAGAAAATATAGAATAGGAGGGAGTATATATTACCATTATTATTGCATACAAGCTTGCATATCGTCATTAGTTTAGTTAGGTGGCTATTCTTAATTGTTAATTGTTGTATGTATTAATGTATTTTATGTATTCGTTACTAATCTCATAATTTGTTCTTTGACTATAGGATTATATGGTGTACAATAAGTCTGGATTTATTGATGATGCTCACGACAATTACGCAACAAAGGTTAGATTTTTTCGAGAAAGCAATTGAATTGATTTGAAGTTTCTAATGTATTAACGAATGGTATTTTCCAATTGTATTTAGAATTAGAATTTTAGCTCTTTCACATATATTTCTTATTTGACGGTGTCCTAAATTTTGCATGTTAGGTATATTAACGCTTTGTTAATTTTTCTATGACAGTAGTTCGGGGAAGAAAAACACTGGATTTAGGCGAATGATTTTTGGGTAAGTCGACTTTGTTGGATATTGCTACCCGTGAATGAGTGGAGAGAATATAGCTTTGGCCAGGAGATGATGTGAGGATAAACCTAAGACGAGGCCACCGTCTGTGTTCAATGTTTTACTCCTTAATAAAAAACACGAGTACTCTTGCAAAGTTAATATCTCAAAGGCTATTAATCTTATTAATTCTAGATTTTGCGTATGTTATTAATTTAAAAACAGTTAACCAGTAGTAAAACCTATCGTATATAAAAACAAGTTTAATCGTTTAGTTAGGACTCTCATGAGCAATCAATTCCATTGTTAGAATATTAAATTGAGTTGGATTTACTGAGCAATCTTTACTACATGGTATTTTAGAATCTTAAAGGTAAGTCTAATTTTGAAATAAATTAAAAGAAGATGTAAAAATAATAAAGGAATTACTCAACATAATTGAGATAATTGCAATGGTGATGAGATACATTGTCGATACATACGTAGCACTTGCATGGAATTACGAATGCGATTTTTTTTTGGGATATTCTATGGTTTATCCTCGAGTTTTTCTATGGTATACCTCTAAACTCTATACATTAGTCTATGCAATGACCTTATTCATTGTCTTTGCTAGCTTAATTTCTTAATTGATCTATTAAATCGTCTATTTATCATTCCAATTACTCGACAACCTACACATTTACTTCTTAGTTCGTCGAATTATCATTAACCCACCAAATAGTATACGAATTTAACTCAAATTCATCAAATCGCCATTATTATTTCATGCTTCATAACGAAACTTTTTAATAGTAGTTTGCGCTTATTAAAAGTGATTTGTGATGCTTTTCACATAGGATGGTGATACAACATTAATAAGTCAAAATAAAGGTTAAATTACGGCTGTTTTATAATGACAAAGTTAATGGAGATTTGAAAGAGGTCGTGATGGAGAATAAGTAAGAAGTTTAGGGGTACACCATACAATTTTAAAAATGTAGGGGTACAACATAGAAAACCGAAAAATACAAGGATATACCGTAGAATATCCTTTTTTTTTTGTTTATACTTTAACTGAGACCTTTTTCATATCAAACGTTGATTTCAATATGATTTTGATCACATGTTTGAAAAAGGGAATAGGAAAAATCAAAGTCAGTAAAGTTTAATACAACCATTAGTTAATGTATATACTACAAATCCAAATTTCATATGCGCCATCGGGTGTTTTGGACTTTCTTTAGCTAACCTACATGTTATTTCGTTCACAACTTATTTTGCTTCGAATTTTGATCTAAGACATACGAAAGCCGAGAGTAAAACTCTTGAGTACAATAATAATTGAAGATAACAATTATCACATCATATTCAATAAAGCCAACTGTTATGCCAAGTGTAGTTAGAAATTGTAAAAGATAATATTTTATGAAATCACAAGTTAGTCAATCACCAACCGTATGCTAAGTTCTCCCCCGTTTTTCGATATAAGACGTTTTGCTTTTTTTAAGGCGAGCCTTTAACTTTAATATATACAAAAATACATTTGATAAAAAATTATAAAAATTATACCATTAAATTTCGCATGAAAACCTCTTTTATAAAACTAATCAACTTATGTGGGTGATAATATGTCATGTTTTTAAATATAGTTGTAGGGAATCAAGAGTATTGTGCTTGTGTCAATTCAGTTCAGCAACATTCAAACTCACTTAAGATATTTCGGTTTAGCTCAATTCAGTTAAACTCGGCTCTATTCAACCTGTTCAACTTCATTTCATTTCAACTCAGTTTAGCTCTTTTCAAGCAAAAAGAACGAAGGTCTAATGCTTTTCTTTACTTTAAATAATCCATTTTTACATTATTGATAATGCTCATTTCATCTCAAATTAAGATTTCGATCGAAAATCCTGCATTTATAAACTTATATATACTCCGCAATATGTTTTGGTGTGTTAATTTCTTTATTTGTAGAAGATAACATTAGAGAGTTAATTATTGATAATGATCCTCTTTATTCTAATTTCTAAGTTTGAGGTCCTTTGACTTTGCTTTTTAAAGCTAACACCACAATTATACGACATAGTAATATTTGCCAATTACAACATTATTTGCACGGGCATTAAAACTAGTATATACTTCAAAGAGGAACTTTTCGAGCGATGATTGGCTAATACAGCTTTTGCATACTATTTAATGAAATAAAATATCTACATATATGGAGTATATTTTAAGAATTTTAATTAATAAATAAAATAAAAGAACATAAGAATGCATGTATTAATCAGTTGGTTAAAAAAGATAGAGATTCACCAAGTTTTAAATGCTAAAACTTTGTATTAATAGGATACCACGTAACATTCTATATAAGCATGCATCTATAAGCAAAATTTTTAATCCCAAAGTTTCCATGTATTTATCCCCTCCCCTAAAGCTTGATACTTTTCAATATAATATGATGTTTTTATTTTTTATTTTTTAACGACTTTTACTAATGTTCTTTTTTTTTTTATGCATTTCAAAGTCGGTGTATATTTCCAGGAAAGACATTATTACACGCCGGCAAGACTTATCCGGAGCATTACTTATGAAAACTCCATTTAATAATGTAAGATGTTGTGCAAATTTCTTATACTAATTTTTACATTTAATTTAGCAACCACGTACATTTATTTTCGCCGAGTATTTATCACGTACCAGTAGAAATAAGATTCTAGAATTCTTTCCTTTGTATGTTATTATCATCAAGCATACAGGTTTGGTAGTGTGCTAAATTATCATCAAACATAATTTAACCTTACTACTCATTTTGTGTGTTGGGTCTGATGGGCTGGAATACGAAGTGCTTCTCTTCTCCCAATGGTGAATGATGATTGATCAATCGGGTAGAAAGACGAGTTATAAAGGCGCAAGTTCGTTACTTATTTCGCGATACCTTTATCTTAATCACTAGAATAACACACTAAAACCTATTTGTTGCCGGTTTATAGACTATACATGTACTTTCTGAGTTCTATTATAAAGTTTTTGAATTTTGCTTTAAATATTATGAGTTTTAGTATAAAGTGCATGAAAAAAATGCATGTATGCTGAATAATTAAAAGAGTATGAGATAATACATCTAATGCGCAATCCTTTATCTTCTTCGCTACCGGTACGGGTTGTGTATTTTTAACTATAATAATTTGTGTCAAAGTAGAATTCTGTTTGTACTAGTTTTAGTTCAATTTGAGTCAAATACTCCATGGAAATTAGTGTATATGTACATATTGTGGTTTTTGTTAAGAAAAGAATCAAAGAAGCAATCAATTTCATATAAATTAGTGTGAGATGATGTATCTGATTTTTTTTGGTTTCTAATTTTTCTTTTGGACTAATTTTAATTATTTTGTTCTTTCATCCTTAACTCAAAAAACACAAAAAACCCTAGCTCTTTGATCCGCCGACTCCACTACTTACACACTCCCCCCCTTCTTCCCCTGCCAGATCGCCGGCGATGGGTCCATCCCATGGCACTTCTCCGGCGATCTTTCACATCTCCTTCCCCGTTTGACCCGTCTTTTGACCTCACCCTTTTGTTTTCGTTCGTCTTTCTGGCGGTTCTCAGTTCGGTTTCCGTTGTTCGTCAGGCTGTTTGGTTGTTGTCGCTGCTGCCTTGGGGTTCCCGTCACTCCGTTTCCTTGTCCTGTCACCGGAGACCTTGCATGCAACCTAGTCCCCGTTTCCTTATTCGAGTCATATTGTTGACTTTGTTTAGGAGTATAAATAGGGCCTGTTCATAACCTTATTTTTCACAGGTTATTTTCAGATTCAATAAGATTGTTTACAGTTATGAGCATTCATTGATTAAGCTTGAGAGTTTAGTCTTCAAGTCATCCTTGCGAGGCTGATTGTGTGATTCCGTGTTTGATACCTTGCGAGGCTAGGACTAGGTTTCACCATACTATCCTGTTACGTTCCAAAACACACGAGTTGACAGTAAAAACAAACAAATTCCGCTGCACAATTACTAACTACATCAAACGATCAAATATAACACCAAACAAACAGCCCTACGTTCTGTTCATTCACATTCGTTTAAGTAGTTTCTCAACAACTCTGTCTTGGGAGGAATGAGATCATAGGTTTGAAGAAACTCAAACATGCATTGAAGGAGTTGGAAGAGTTTGAGCTTCCTTTGTTATTGAATGATTTAGCACAAAGGCTTGATCGTGGTTCGAATTATTTAGACAATCTTGAACATGGAATTGCGCAATCTTATGAGATAAAGAGCGAAGAGGTCAAGATTGAGTCTCTTAAAATTGTGCACGAAGAAAAGGTTAAGTCTTTCAATGATATTCGCGAAGAAGAAGAGCACGTAGAAGACAAGAATGAGGAGGACTTCGTTGCTGATTTTATTGTTAATGACAAAGAAGAACTTCTGAATCTATCCACGGGTGAATCTGACTATCCTAATCTGATTTTGGGTAAGGAATTGCAACGTATTAATAATTACTCGGATTTTCAACCCAATGATATTTATCAATCACCACTTAATATATCAATCGATAAGAAGCTATATGGTGGGGGTTGTAGTATCTGTTTAATTTTTAGTTCGGTACTTATGGGTGGTTCTACAAATTCAAGCAAGTGTTCTGTCGATTTTGCTACACTTGTGCACGGAGGGTGGTGGGGTGGAAGGCACAAGAAAGGATGGTTCAAAAAGAACAAGTTGGGGAGAATAATGCGGGTGCAATAGGGAGGTCGTTGGTCCAAGAATCGAGTTCGAGTTCATTGCTATTACTTATCAACAACTTTGCAAACAGATCGGTGAGGTTCACATTTGATCCGGGAGGTCGTTGGTCCAAGAATCGGTTCGATTCTGTTTTTGAAGATGGGGAGAATAATGCGGGTGCAATAGGGCAACGACGACGAAAGATCTAGAGAGAACGGTCTACAAGGCCGTGTAGGAGACCGTGCTCTCCTAAAAACTACTCCTACACGGTTTAGGAAACCGTGCTCTCCTACACGGCTTTGCAAACCGTTCTCTCTAGATCTTTTGATGCATGAGCATACTCGAAGGATGATTCAAATAGTAAAGGGATTCGAGTTTGGTCCAAAGAGCATGATTATGCTAAAATGTGGCTCGCATCAAGGTTGATTGTTTGAGTATTTCAAGTTCGTACCTTGCGAGGCGGAGAACGAGATTCACATATCTATCCCTATTTTCTGTTACTTTACACGAAATTACAACTACAGCAATTTAAATTCCGCTGCATAATTCCTAAAATACTTAGACGAACAGTCAAACAAACTGTCAGACATACACGTTTTCCATCCTGAACAAACCTTCGATCCGTTCGATCTCATTCGTCCAAGTTATTTTACATCAAATTGGTATCAGAGCTTCGGCTCTTGATTTCCTTAAACCAAGACGGTCCTTGGGTTTATCGTTTGTCACTGGTGCTGCCACGACTCGGAAAAAACTTAGGCAAGCATTGAAGAAGTGGGAGGAACATGGGGAAGGATTAATATTGGAGGACATAATAAATAGAATTGATCATCTTTTGTCCAAATACGAAAAGTGGGAAAGTAGATACCTTCAATCTTGTAGAGAGAAGGAAGCAGAGATAAAGATTGAATCATCTAAATTTTCTCACGAAGAAGAAGTAGAAAAGCATGGAGAAACAACGCAGAACAGTCTAGACGAATGTCAGATTGCAGAGACGATTGTAGAAACTTCTGACCTTGTCCAAACAGACAGTCCAGAATACTGTCAGATTCATGTTTCGAATGATGAAGCAAAAGAGGAAGGTGAGTTCGTCATATATGATGTTGAACCAATGATGAGTGACGATGACCAACCAGAGACGGTGCTTCGCAGTCTGCATCTTCAAGCTGGACAGATCAAAGAAGAAAAATTTGAGTCTTTCGATGTTGCTAAAGAGGAAGACGAGCAAGAGGGTGAAAATGGCTTAGTTGACAATCTGATTGTGAGTAATAAAAAAATATTCCCGAATCTGTCCAAGGCTGAAAGAATTGATGCTAATCTGATATTGGGTAAGGTATTGTTACATGTTAATGATTATTCAAGTTTCCAAGATAAACAACCTTATCAATCGCCGCTTGATA
>VHZZ01013011.1:12718-24345 GCA_009801015.1 Silene noctiflora | reverse complement strand
GTGCAATCAAGAGGAGGACCTCTAATTTGAGGTCTTGGAGGATCATCAATCACAATAGAGCTCAAGAACAACAAAAGGAAGGAGTCCTTGTGTTGTGCCCATTTTTTCCTTAGCAATGTAAGGAGTTTTTTACCCTATGCATGTTTTTATTTATATTTCATCTCATGCATGTAACTAGATCATCTTAAACTAAATTAACAAGTAATTTAGTAACTAATTAGAGATGTCTAATTAGGGGTCTAGGACCTTCACGGTTGATTGACCCCATTGTTGTTTTGAAACTGTGATGATCCATTCGGGGATGGTGATCAGGCTGACTTGCAGGTGTAGTTGTTGTGTTGGATGCTTATTTGTTCTGATGTTGCTATGAGGATGGGTGGTCGCCGACGTAGAGATATAAGAAGTTGTTATAGTGTCGCCAGTTGTAGTATATCTTCTTCTGTATAGCTTTATGCTTCACCAGTCTCTTGTAAAGTTGTAAAATATCTAATGTATGTTCTCAGATGGTCAATTTGGTATGTACTTGCTTCATGGAACCGATATGGTAGCACACTTGGTTATCAGGGAAGTCCTAGAGAAGGCTCCTTGGCAAGTGGGGGTATTACAGTTATGAAGGTTTTAGTTCTCAAGGAAAAGAGTTTCAATGGAGTTCTCTTGAGAGGAGGAATTATCAGAAATTTGGTTGAGGAAGATAAAGATAGAAATGAGGGTTTATGAAGATTATGGTAGTAAATAGGCCCAATAACAAGCTTAGGCCCAAAGCAACTCAAATTGAGTCGGAATCGACTACAAACTCGACTCTAACTAGCTACACTAATTAAATGGTCAAGTTAGTCACTAATATYATTATTCTATATCTAAAGCAATATTTTTATAAAAATAGATTTAAAATATAATTAGTTTAATTAAAATGATTAAATTAAAATACGAAAAGCGCGGGTGTTACATGCTAAGTATAAGTAGCGGGTTTTGGTTTAAAAGGGTGGGTTGTGTTGAGCCAGGATAAATCCTGCCAGGGCATGTCAATGATCTATCAGGTCAGTTTCTACAAGAGGTATCACAAATGAAGGGATTGGCATAGCAAGCATAAACCAGGAGAAGAGTATCAGGTCAGGCCAGTCAGGATGACCCAATATCAATGACGGATAGATAAAACAAGCATTGGATACTGAAAGAAATAGTCACGAGGTGGAATAACGGATGGAGTATTGGTTCCTATTCTCGTTGAAGAACAAGTCAACAAGGCCTATTATCAAGGAACGGCACAAACAACAACATAAGGCACGTTGCCTATTAACAAGCAACAACTTCCACATTTTCGGCCCAGGACCCGTTGCACTATTGAAGCCTATAAATAGAACACTAATACACAAATGTACACACACAATTAATTTTCCATACGCTCATACTATCATTGTAAACTACTAAATCCCAATTATACTTAGTGAAAACTCTCTCCTGGCTTGATGCCCGTGATTTTTTCCCAATTGATAAGGGTTTTCCACGTACAAATCTCTGTGTTATTCCTACTTAAACTGTTATTTTATATTCGTTGCAATCTTATCAGGCATAATTAGCTGAGCTAGATTACCCTGCTCATCTTATCAAGCAAGTAGTTTCCCTGTCAGGAATCTTGCTAAAACAATTAGGGCCCACCGTGGGGCAATCTAGTTCAGAAACAATCAAAAATCAAAAACAAAATCAAAAAAATCCAACCCACAAAAGATGACAAGAGACAGTATAGAACAGCAACTAGCCGCAGCCAGGCGGCAACTATCGGAAATAGAGGCACTCAAGGAGAGAATGGCCCAGGCGGATGCAGAGGTTCAAAAACTAAGGGAATCAGAGTCAAGCCTGAAGCAGAGATTGGAAAACAAGCCGCCAGGCTCAAATTCCAAGATCCAGCCTGGAACCCCATTCTCCTCATTAACAAAGAATATAGACTTCTCCAATTTTGGAAGTCCTAGTCCTGCAAAGAACAAGGCTGCAAATCTGGATTCGGATGAGGAGATTCATGCATAACCAAGAGATTCAGACAAGTCAGGGGCAGTAATAATGATATCAGTGGTTCAGGAGATCCATAAACTCCATGAGAAATTTGAAAATATCCCCGGAGTACCGGCCACCATTGAGGAAGTGAACCCTGAGAGTTATGCTGACTCACCTTTCATTGATGAGATAACAAAGGTGGATTTACCCAAGAATTTTGTAGTGCCATCAATGATAACATATGATGGGACTACAGATCCCCAAAATCATGTGGCTTTCTATAAGCAGGGGATGCTAGCAACATCAATACCAAATGAGTTGAGACAAGTATGCATGTACAAGGGCTTTAGAACAACTCTGACCGTATCCGCCCTGCAGTGGTTTATCGATCTACCAAATGTAAGAATCAAGTTCTTTGTTGACCTGGCGAACACATTCAATCAGCAGTTTGCCGCTAGTAAGGAACTCGAGAAGCGGTCAAGTGATCTGTACAGGGTGAAGCAGAAACCAGAAGAGGCGCTCAGGACTTTCCAGGATAGATTCAACAAAGAGAAAGTGTCCATTACAAAGTGTGACATTGGAACAGCCGTGGAAGCATTCAGGTAGGGGTTGCTACCAAACAGCAAACTCTCTGTGGATCTCACCAAGTATCCCTGCCATACCTTCGAAGATGCCCAGGCAAAGGCACTAGCTCATATCCAGCTGGAGGAGGACAAAAGCTTCAAGTCAGAAACATCAGGCGAATCAGAATATGAAAAGTCCAGCAAGAAGAGTCATAGAGGAGGTAATTCCAGACCAACACCGTAGTCGAGGCCTGACAGATCAGAAGTCAACCTTACCCAAGAACAGCGAGATAATTCTTACACCCTCCCATCTATTCAAGAATATAACTTCTCTGTTGACATTGCAGGCCTTATCAAACTCCTGGACAACTTGGAATACATAGTTAGATGGCCAAAAAAGACTGACAACCCCAATTCAAGGAAGGGTACAACCATATGGTGTGAATTCCATATGAATATAGGACATACAACGGAGGAGTGCATAGGACTACGCAAGAAAGTAGCGTAAATGCTAAAGAAAGACTACCTAAAATACCTGATGCCATCCAAAGGAAGAAGTGATGTTTCAGTCAGGAAAGATCAATCAGAACGTGACCTGCCACCACCACCACCCATCTATGAAGTTAAATTCATAAATGGAGGGTCAGAGATCTGTGGCCTGACCAGCTCAGCAGCAAAGAAGATAGCAAGGGAGACAAAGATGAAGTCTCCGTACAGACTAAGAAATTTGCCTCAGCTCACATTCGATGATAGTGACATGCAAGGAGTTCTAGACCTGCACCATGATGGCCTGGTCATCACTATGCAAATTGGGACAACGAAAGTCCCGAGAATCCTCGTAGATGGTGGAAGCTCAGTCAACCTGATAATATTGGACGTCCTGAAAGCTATGAAGATCAATGAGGACCAGATTACAAAGAAGTCCAGTGTCCTGGTGGGCTTCAGTAGTGAAACCAATAATACCCTTTGGAGAAATCCAGCTGCCAACCTACGCTGAAGGAGTTGCGTCTTTCGAGAAGTTTGGGGTCTTGGATTGCCTGTCCTCTTACAACGTCATCCTGGGGAGGCCATGGATACACAATGTGAAAGCTATCCCTTCAACATATCATTAATGTGTCAAAATCCCAACAAAGTGGGGGATAGGAATAATCATAGGTGAGCAGAAATCCGCCCAGGAGTGCTACTCCAAGGCACACAAGCCTTACAAGGCAGGTAAGTCTCTCGCCTAGCAATTGCAGCACCCTGTCAGGAGTATGTAGCACAATCACAGATGGAAACCGACCAGGTAATTTTAGACCCCGAGTACCCTGATAGGTATGTTTTGGTTAGATCAGATATTCCTCACTCATTTAGGCCAGGTTTGGTAAGTTTCCTTAAGAATAAATCTTCTTGTTTCGCCTGGTCTCATTTTGATATGATCGGCATTGATGCTGAAGTTATTACCCATAAACTCAATATTGACACATCCTTTAAGCCTTGCGGCAGAAGAGACGCAAGTTTGCCCCTGAGCGGAATACGATCATCAATGAGGAGGTAGACAAACTCTTAGACATGGGAATGATCAGGGAAGTCATATACCCTGAATGGTTGGCCAACGTCGTGGTTGTGCAGAAAAAGAATGGGAAATGGAGAGTCTGTGTAGACTACACAGACCTGAATAAAGCCTGCCCAAAAGATCTATTCCCACTGCCCCATATAGATGCTATGGTGGATGCAACAGCAGGGCATGAAATGTTGACATTCATGGATGCTTCCAGTGGGTTCAACCAAATCAAAATGCACCCAGCTAACCAGGAACACACCGCCTTCATCACTGAAAGAGAGATATACTGCTACACTGCGATGCCATTTAGCCTAAAGAATGCAGGGGCAACCTATCAACGCCTGGTCAACACAATGTTCAAAGACCAAAGTGGAGACACAATGGAGGTCTACATAGAAGATATGGTAGTCAAATCAACAAATGATGTGGACCATATAAAAGACCTAGAAGTAGCATTCAAAATCTTGGAAAAATATAACATGAAGCTAAACCCTTCCAAGTGTCACTTTGGCGTGTCAGCTGGAAAATTATTGGGCTATATGGTAACGAAGAGAGGAATTGAGGCAATCCCTGAGCAGATAAGAACAATCCTGGAGCTAGAATCACCAAAGTCTGTCAAAGACATACAGGAACTGACAAGAAGAGTTGCGGCCCTGAACATATTCATTGTCTCTCGGTCATCTGAAAGATGCAAAGCATTCTACAACATGCTCTGGAAAAATAAGTAGTTCCAGTGGACGCCTGAACATGAAGTAGCCTTCCAAGACCTAAAGACTTACCTCTCTTCTCCACCACTGCTAGACAAGTCAACCAAGGGAGAACCCCTGACAGTATACCTGTCAGTTACCGAGACAACAGTAAGTGGGGTCCTGGTGAAAGAAGCAGACGGACAACAATACCCTGTGTACTATGTAAGTAAGAGTCTTCTGGATGCTGAAATGAGGTATGACTTACTTGAAAAATATGTTTTGGCTTTAATAGTATCTTGTACCAAGTTGCGCTCATACTTTGAAAGTCACCCCATAATAGTCAGGACCAATTTACCTATAAAATATGTCCTGAGGAAGCCTGAACTATCAGGCAGACAGTCCAACTCCGTACCTATAACATAACCTTTGAACCCGAGACAACAATTAAGCCTCAAGCCCTAGCAGACTTTGTGGCTGATTTTAGCCCAACCCTAGAGCCTGACCTGATCAAAGAGGTATACAGACTAGATAATCCCGTGTCTGACCAGGAATGGGTTATATACATAGACGGGGCAACAAATATGAGGGGAACAGGTCTAGGTTAGTACTTAAATCGCCACAGGGGGATATAATAGCTCAGGCCATCCGTTGTGAGTTTAAAGCCACAAACAATGAAGACGAATATAAAGCCCTGATAGATGGACTCAAGGTAAACATTGAACTTCGTGTGCAAAACTTTCAGGTAAAATCTGACTCACTCTTGATTACAAATCAAGTGAAGGGAATCTATGCTGCAAAAGATTATAAAATAATTTTATATTTGGAAGTTGTAAAAAAATCTTTGTGCAAAATTCACTTCATTTGACACCAATCAAATTCCAAGAGATCTGAACACCCAGGCTAATGCCTTAGCCAGCTTAGGATCTAATTTCAGCCATGCAATTTTTGAAAACATACCTATTGTCCACCTGCTTGAACCTACCATCAGTAAGGCGGAACAAGTTTGCCCTGTCACTATTAATACCAACTCTCGGACCAAACCTTACTATGATTGGTTCTTGCGAGGCATATTACCTCAGGATAGGCATGAAGCAAGGGCGTTCAAAATCGAAGCATCTACCTATACCATTATCAATAATACCTTGTTTAAAAAGTCTTAGGCCAGACCATACCTACGATGCCTGGAATCACATGAAGCAGAACAAGTAATCCAGGACATACATGATGGACATTGTGGAAACCACAAAGGAGGCAGGAGCCTAGCAAGCAAGGTCCTCCAGACAGGCTATTTTTGGCCTACGCTGAGGACTGATTTCCTGGCGTACAGTTCTAAATGTGAAGCCTGTCAATTACACTCCCCATTCATCCATCATCCATCAGAGCTACTACACTCAATATCAGCACCATGGCCGTTTATGAAATGGGGGATGGATATTGTAGGCAAGCTACCCCCAGGCTCCAGTACAAAAAGTATACATGCTGGCTATGACAGACTATTTCTCCAAATGGATAGAGACAGATTCATACAGGCAAGTCAAAGAAAAGGAAGTCATATCGTTCATCAAGAGAAACATTATTTGCATATATGGAATCCCATCAAAAATAGTATATGATAATGACACGCAATTTGTGGGGAACAAAACAATGGCCCTCTGTGCAGAGTGGAATATAAAGCTGGTGACTTCCACACCAGGCTACCCAAAGGCTAATGGCCAGGCAGAGTCCAGTAATAAAGTGGTGATCAGTTTCCAGGAAAAGAAACTGAAGAAGAAAAAAGGCAGATGGGCTGAAGAGCTCCCATTAGTTTTCTGGGCAGATAGAACTACACCAAAGACAGCAACTGGATAGACCTCATACTCCTTGGTCTATGGTTGTGAAGCAGTCATTCCTGCAGAAGTACATATACCAACATCTAGATGCAGCCTGAATAATGTTGAAGAAAATGAACCTCTGATGCAGGATAACCTGACTCTAGCTGAGGAGTTAAGGGATGCAGCTAAGATCAGAATTGCATCGTACCAGCAAACTGTGGCTAGAAGGTGCAACAAAAATGTCAACATCAGAGTTTTCAGGGTAGGAGACCTGGTACTGCGAAAAGTTTTTCCAAATACAAAGGAAAAAAACTGTAGGCAAACTAGCTCATGTCTGGGAAGGCCCGTACTTGATTGATTACATAGTTGGCCAGGGCGCCTATAGGCTACAAACCTTGGAAGGCGACATGATACCACAATCCTGGAACGTCACCCATCTCAAATTGTTTCATGTGTAAGCATCTAGAATATGACTATCTCCTGTTACTTACCTGACATGCTTCTTCATGTTTGTAATTGCTATTGCATGAATAAAATTATCCTGTGATTTACTCCATATCTTTCTTTGTCTCCTTAAACTTTCCTGCAACATGACTATTTTGAATCCTGAGAACTTGATTTACGTTTTATGTAATTATGATTTATTTCATTACATACTTAAACAAATGTTCAGGATTGAGGGCCACTCCACTAAGCCCGAAAAGTATTCCAGACAATGTCTCACACAAACTGACATAACAAAGATCGCCTGATCTCACTGTTTTGTCGTATCTAAACTTAACAGAAGACTGAGCTCAGTAAAAATGAATGCAAGTAGAATGGTGAAAGATCTAAACTTCTTGTTCAAAAACCCTCCAGACAGGTACATAACAAAGCCCTTCTGATAGGCAGAGGGCCATAAGCCCTCCAGACAGGCAAAGAACCCTTACATTGAGTAGACAAAGCCTTTTAAGCAGGCTACTACCAAAACAAGCCACCAGGCTAATAACCAATTGGCCTTCCCAACAGATTAAGAGCAACAAAACTTCTCAAACCAACCGAAATCCAGCCAAGGCATAGAAAACCAAGAACGAACACAGATCATAAAATTAAACAAAAGAGCAACAGTACCTTCAAAAAGACTAAAAAAACCATAGTATGTCCAGGGAACATTCCCCCTGGATGGGCCAAACAGAAGAGTTTGCCTTAGAGGCAGTTTCAGAACCAATACCCTCGCCATGCATCTCCTCATCCTCTTCGTCACTGGCTCCACCATCCTTGCCTTTGTCCTAAGAAGCAGGAGAGTCCACCTCGTCATTCTCAGCATCCTCATTTTCATGAAACTTGAACAGTTCAGGATAGGTGGCATTGAGGTCTTGCATCTCCTTATCAGGGTTCCAGTAAGGCCTGACTTCCTCAGGCTCTCTCATGGCATCCACCCTGCCTTTACCAAAGAAGTACAAGGCAACATCCTTGTACCTAGCCTGGAACTCGTCCCTCTCAACTGCCGGCTCTTCATTCTTGACCAGGAGCTTCTGTATAGCCCGCTTCTCAGCAGCTAACTCGGCCTTGACTCCAGCCAGCTTTTCTTTGGCAATGCTCAGTTGTGCATGGGTAGACTTCACAGTATTCTGAGCAGACCCTAATTTAGACTTGACAACGACTTTAGCAGCCTTGGAGGTCTCCAACTCCTTCCTAGAAGCATCCAACTCTCCTCGCAGCTCCTGTATCTTCCAGTTCAGAATGTTGATCTTGGCATGAGCAGATTTGACTTGGCAAGCACTCAAGAGCCCAACATTAACGTTCAGGAAACAGGACACCAAAAGTAAATACAAACAAGATAGATGAATGGACACATCAACACAATGAACAAAAATCCCACCTCTTCTGACACAAAAGATCCTACCTCTTGTGCCAGGGACAGTAGGCCGGCAATATTATCCCTGGAGGCCAGAAGAGACGCTACAACCTCGGCATAAAATTCCTCAATATTGGAAGAAACCAACTGATCACCCACCTTGAAAGAATAAGCATTTATCTGCTCCCTGGCA
The DNA here is from genome assembly GCA_009801015.1 of Silene noctiflora. Taxonomy (NCBI): domain Eukaryota; kingdom Viridiplantae; phylum Streptophyta; class Magnoliopsida; order Caryophyllales; family Caryophyllaceae; genus Silene; species Silene noctiflora. The sequence goes on along the minus strand of VHZZ01013011.1, from coordinate 15,720 downwards.
GTTTCTAGATTGCTCTTCCGAGCCCTGACCAACCTGACCTAGTCGGCAATTTGAGGAGTATCTTCAGCAACAAGATCCTCACCTTCCCTTCTTCTCCTATGAGAAGGGCCTGCATCGCTCACAACAGGCTGGGACAGGGCAGATTGAAGCACAACAGACTGAAGCACGGCAGGCTTAGTCCTTGGAGCCTGCTCAGATGACACAAGAATCCGGAGAAGGGCAGTGTTGTCACTACCAGTAGCCTCCCCACTTTGGGACCTCTCCTCGGCAATTTTACTTATACCCGCCTTCAAATTAGCAAGGCCAAAACCAGCAATCCTGGCCGACAACCTTGTCACTACAGGAAAAAAAGCCCTGGATCAGCAATATAAACAGGGAACTACGAATTACAAAAAATCGAAGGCAGGCGAGATCTTACTACCAGTAGTTGAATCCCCTGAACCCTTAGAAGATTTGGGAGCCTTGTAAATGCTCAGCTTAGCTTTCATGAACATTATAAACTGTTCCTGACCAAGGCTAGCATGCTAGGTACATTCTTCATCAGGAAGAGTCATAAAAGCAGCAATCCTATCGGCTGAGCCCTCGGTAGTAGGGTCACAACGCCAATCAGCAACTGCAACAAATCAACACAGATAAGTATGCATTGACTATTTCTTTTTTATATTTTCAATAACGTATAAAAATGCATAAGATAAATCCCCATACCAGACTCAAGAGGGTTATAACTGAAGTAATCCAGGTCAAGATCAATAGAAGCTGCCTTGACAAACAAATAAGTCTTGGCCCAGCCTTTATCATCACCAGAATCAAAATTATTGATCAGGGGCAACATCTTAGCCCTGACCCTGAAGTTGAACATGCTTGAAGAGTGACTCTTCAGGTGGTAGACATTCTTGATATCCTCAAGAGTGAATACCAAATTATGTTTGGCACACAGATTCTCTATGGAGTGGACCAGCTTCCATACCATTGGCATAATTTGAAAAGGGGGTACCTAAATTGCCCAGATAACATCCACCATGAGAGGACAAAAGGGGAGCTTGCATCCAGCCTTAAACGCCCATTCAAAGATACAAAACCAACCAGGACTGCACTAGTTGGCCCTAAGTGGACCATTTTCTGGGATCCAAACCACAACATCTTGGGGAATCAAACCCTTATCCTTCAAGAAATGTTCGAAGGAGGGCTTCAGAAGATTTTCCTTGGGGAAAGATGAAGCCAGAGGCTTTACTGGAGAAAAGACCGAGTCTTGGTGCATGATTGCTAAAATCTCAGCAGGAGGATTAATTTCAAGAACTTCATCGTCAGGGATCATCTCAGGAGTTTCTTCTAAAGTGTCAACTACCTCAGCAGGTTTTGAGGCAGCAACTTTTCTTTTTGGTGCCATTAAAAATTTTTTTGCAAGAAGTTTTTTGAAGATTGTTGATGAATTTGAGAGAATATTTTCAAGAAGGAATCAGAGCATAAGTAAAGAATGACAAGGACTAGGACGTTGATGTCCTATTTATAGCTAATTTCGAATTAGGGTTAGGCCAAATGGATAGAAGTAATCATTTCTTTCCTAGGAATACACGCAACCACCCTATTAAATACTTAGCCATTGGGAAATTTGAAGGTGATGGGACTCTTATAATTATTCAAACAAACCACACATCTAGCTTGGGCGGATTTCTATTTTAGCCCGGACAAATTATTGGAAACTTAGCAGGACAGGTTATCTCCTTATTCCTAGCCAGATTCAACAGAAAAGGGGAGATATGGGGCAATTGTTGAGCCAGGATAAATCCTACCAGGGCATGTCAATGATCTATCAGGCCAGTTTCTGCCAGGGGCATCACAAATGCAGGGATTGGCATAACAAGCATCAGCCAGGAGAACAGTATCAGGTCACCTCAGGCCAGTCGGGATGACCTAATATCAATGTCGGATAGAGAAAACAAGCATTGGATACTGAAAGTAATAGTCACGAGGTGGAATAACGGCTAGAATATTGGTTCCTATTCTGGTGGAAGAACAAGTCAACAAGGCCTATTATCAAGGAACGGCACAAACAACAACATAAGGCACGTTGCCTATTAAAAAACAACAACTTCCACACTTTCGGCCAAGGATCTGTTGCATTATTGAAGCCTATAAATAGAACACTAATACACAAATGTACACACACAATTAATTTTCCATACGCTCATACAATCATTGTAAACTACTAAATCCCAATTATACTTAGTGAAAACTCTCTCCTGGCTTGGTGTCCGTGGTTTTTTCCTAATTCATACGGGTTTTTCATGTACAAATCTCTGTGTTATTCCTACTTAAATTGTTATTTTATATTCGTTGCAATATTATCAGGCATAATTAGCTAAGCTAGATTACCCTACTCATCTTATCAGGCAAGTAGTTTCCCTGTCAGGAATCTTGCTAAAACAGGTTGTCACACCAAACTATTAAACTCTGGTTTGTGGAGAGGTCCGTGTCAAACATGAGTAAGGTCGGTTCCTAGTTCCATTCGCTCGAGTAGTGAAAGCTCTTGATACAAACATGAGTAAGCATCACGGTGTGGTTGGCGTCAATCGTTATCCATCTACTAGGAACAAATAAGAATTTTCACCATCGAGACGGGACAATTAGTCGAATTGGTTTGGTTAAGAGCCTAGGAAGGCTAGCTAAAACGACTTAAGAAGGTCGAGTAATGAAAATTAATAACTGTCTCATATAAACTATCTCTAACCTTGTTCAAGTTTCACCCTGGGTAACATTAGACTTAGTCTAAGTGTATCATCCCCAGCGGAGTCGCCAAACTGTGGACATAGGCCACCCGCGTCGTGCGAACCCGCGCGTTTTTCGGAAGTTTGAGGCGGCGGTACTTCTCCCACAGAACTTTGTGTTGACAAAGCACGTCATGGACCATTACCGATTTGAAAGGCATTGAAACCGGTGAATGGTTTGAACAAGCCTGCATTTGTGGAGTCGCCACCAATTTTTATGGATAATTGGATCCGTTC
>VHZZ01013011.1:0-11668 GCA_009801015.1 Silene noctiflora | reverse complement strand
ATAAAAATACAGAAAATAAAGTACAAAGTGGGAATACACCCTCAGACTTACATGTTTACGAAACGAGATTGACTAATTCGACTTTAGTGATTGCTTGGCTCGATCTAAATAAAGATGCCCTTAAAAAAGGATTGAGTAACAAATTTGATTTAAAATTGATTAGGTGTAGTGGTCAAGTTGGCCAGTCTATGCAAACGAGACTGATACCCAGAAGGATATGGGCTTACGTGGTCGAGTAGATCAAGCACGTAGGCGTCAATAGCAAAAGCTCGTGGTCTGAGAATGAAAAGAGAGAAAAGAAGGGCAGACACTCGCGTGAAAAATATGTGAGGTGAAGGCCTGTATTTATACTAGTCACGAGGTGAGAGTCCTGAAAGGATTAAAATACGGAAGGAGATCGAAAAGATCTGGACACTACTGGAAACAGGCCCAGGAAGAGGTGCAACAGGTTGTGTGTCCGCTCCTGGAGCAGTTTCTCCTCAGCAAGGAAGTTTTACGCATTTTTAAAGTTTGGGAAGGATTTGATTTCCCTATTCCGTCAAAATAAGATATTTTCCGAGATCTTAAAAATATTTAGATATTATTTAGGATTCCTAGAAATATCCCGACTCAAATTTGAGACGGTTTTTAGAAAATGATGACAGTTTCTGAAAATGACGACGGTTTTTGACTCGGACTCCAAATGCATTCTAATTACTGTCAAAACGACCGTATCGGCACGTAGATGACAACAGAGGGGTTGACACGACTATTTGAGCAATCATTTGTCGACGAATTAATGAAATGTCATAATATCGCTTCGTATATTAAACATGCGGCTCAATCATCACTGAGTGGTTGGCGAAGGGTGCAAAAAGAGTTATCTACATTAAAGCCTACCCATTCACCTAAACAATATACACAAAAAAATAGAATACAACAACAATATTATCCAATGCCTTGATGGCTTCTGCAAATACACGTCAAAGTTATTACTCTGATACTTCAATTAGTTGCCTTGTCGTATGCTGGACACCACGACACTTCATCTTAGACCACATAATATAAAAAATTATAAAAAATAGTTGTATTCGACACTCCGGCATGCCGTATCAAAGAGTCGAAGTAACACAAGATTCAAACCACTTAATGTCACTAGTTTAGCAATATCGTTGTCCAATGGCTGAAAATCTTGAATAATTCGGGTCATTTCAAACACCAAGTCTAACTTTTCAGTGTTCCTAATCGAGTAGTCTCACTTTAAAAGCCTCATGGCCCGCATTCTTTTTAATTTGGACAAGTAATTAGTCTCTTTTGTGACCGTCTCAAATATGACCACTTAGATAAAAAAACAAGTTTGAAGTAACCTATCAAATAATTGTCACATTTTCTTATTAAAAAGTTCACTTAAAAAGCCTCATGGCCCGCATTATTTTGTGATATTGTCAATAGGCAATATCATAACATGTAACCTATCAAATAATTGTCACATTTTTTTATTAAAAGGTTCACAATTTACGATCAGAATTTGCATTGGGCAAGTTTGAAGTTGCTCTTTACACTTTTCAGTACTGAGACTAGCTAACCATCTTGTTGTCGTTTTTTCATGTCACACAAAGTAACAAACTGGACGTCACTCTTGACTTGCTTCTCAAATCACCGTCTTCTCGTAATCGCAACAATTTCTGATATCAATTCATTCGTCTGTAAGTATATCACTTCACTCTACCAATTATATGTCTCAAGTCACATGTTTACGTTTCCGTCTATTTTAATTATGTGCCAGTTGTTTTTTCTTCCTATGAGTACTTTTTGTGCCAAAAATAACGGTAAATAAATGTCCGGGATGGAGCGAATATTTTTCTAGGGCTAATTTTTAGATTTTCATCATTTTATACACTGTATTATGTGAAGTAAATGTTGGTGCTACTATCTAATTTCTCCTTTTTAGCTGTAAATGATTTGAGGTCGTATCAGTCATGCCTAGAATCTTTGCTAGTAATTTGTTCTTGATTTTGATCAAGAAAAATGTAAATTAGGTTGATTATTTTATCTGAAAGCAAATATGGAGTAGAGCTTTAGGTTATAAATTGCGATCAAATGTCCTGGTGGGTTGATGCAGAATGCTGATTATGAGGCTTTAGAGTAACTAGATTTTTGTCGTTTCGACTGTTATTTCATGTCATTTTAGGGATAGAGTGTCATTTGTCAAATTTGATTTGATAGTGGTGAATTAGGTTGAATTGTCAATAGGCAATAGCATAAGGCAACTTTTATCTTCGGTTAGAATGAGTTTGATGGGATACAACAAAATGGCTTAGTAAAGGGGTTCACTTTTGTTTTATTGTGAAATTAATGTCGTTGATGCAATTTTCCACGCAATTTTCATTTTGGAGACATGTTAATGCTACATTCGTCCGGCTCCCTCTCACCTTTGCTGTTACTGGGAGCCCTTGTGCACCATGTTATTGTAATGAGTTTTAAGGGACACTGCCTACAAGTTTGCTTTTGACTATTTTCTTGCAGTAATGCCTCCTTCTCATTCAGCCTTCCTTTTTGCATTTCAGATGGCTTGTCGACAGAGTCTAACGAAGAAACAATCCTTTTGAGGAGATGGTACCGCCCATCCTTAAGTCACATTTTTTTATCACCGTAGAGAGAGCGACAAGGAATTCCATTCACAAAGTCATAGTCAATCTCAGAATGGAATTGTGCCTAACATAAGTGGCATGTCTAGAAATGGAAGACATGGATTTCTCTTGCGACAGAGTAAATGTTTGTTTGCTTTACCTTTCATTCAGGGTTTTGGACCTTCATTGCTCAAATATATGTCAACTGAAGGTTGGGAAGGTTCCAACAGTGTTGAACTATTGGGGGATGCTGCTAATACTTTAACTGATAAAACAGTAGTAGTTTCCTCACAAGCTCCAGCTGTGCATTCTCTTATTGGTTTAAACTGGTAATTTACCCATTTAGGTTTCTGAAATTAGAGAATACAGTATATATGACTCTTCTCATACTTCCTAGTTCATGTCACTGAACATCTTCACGCTTTTCTAATACGCTATGTTGGAGTTTATCCATATATGTGTGTCAACTGTAGAATTAGAATGGAAGCTCTATGCACATTTGGCCTGGAAATAATTATAAATAATAAAGAGGTTTGGGCAGTTAGTAGATGTATCGGCGAAGAGAAAGTGTTGGAACTTGTGAAGTTTACATGAAACCCTGAAGAGATTTAGCAGATTTTTCTCTCTGCACAATGTTTGGGGCCCAAACTGCTCTTAAATTGTCATTATGATTTATTCTTACAATCAATTACGATCTCCATATTTCCAGGTGGACAGCAGTAGCTATCACAACTATTTTGGTTAGAGGAGCAACTCTGCCTTTTCTCATAAATCAGATCAAAGCTACTTATAAACTTCGTGTAAGTCTGCTTCAACTGACAAGGATAAATCTATTGTGGAATTACAGATACATCATGTGTCTCGATTCCATCTTTGTTATAAACTACCTTGAATTTCTGGAGTCCTCTAAGTTTACTTTGTCGTTTGCGTTTCCAATTGGAGCCAAGACTGACAATTTATTGGTTCTGGACTATGTGGAATAATGCAAAATGGCTTTCACAACTGACTGCAGTTATTATTATTAGAATTAGCAGTTATTCAATGCAATTTTCAAAGAATTTTCATTATGGGTCGAGAAACAGCCCTTTTGTATTAATAAGTCGGGTAAGACAGCATAGTGCAAACATGCGAGAATATCCAACATCCTTTACCTTGCCAATTACATCGCTAATTTTATTTGTTCTTCTTGTCTGAGTTTACTTTGTGTGAAGCTGGCCTGCAACGATGTGACTTTCTATGAAGAAATTCTATGCCTTTCTCAATAGTTCCCTCCCCTGTGTGTGGTTTCCCTTGTTGCGTTCTTGGTGCTGATCCAAAAAATTGTGGTTGTATTCAGTGTTTAACTAGTTTCATTATGCCCTAGCCATCTGTACATTACTTGAATGTGCCATTTCTAACATAGAAGGCTGTTACGTGCAGTTATAGGGCTGCGTCTGAAGAAGATTAAACAGCAGATTCAAGCATCAGTATGAACTTCCCATCTGTTTCTCTCTTGTGTGGGTTAAATTTATTAACCCTACTATTAACACAAGTTCTATTGAAGCCTTCTTGTCGTATTTGTGCTTCTTTGTAGCTGTATCCTTGTGATTGATTGTATCCCTGCGATTATATTATCAGGACAATCCCATTGCGCTGGACGAGGGGACCAAAAAAATGGACGCGTTGTTTGCAAGGTAAGTATTTTACTTGTTCTGGTCATTTGCCTTACCTTGAAAAGTGACTAGATCAGCATCATCACATATATTAGACCCTGCAGGGTGGTCATTCAAGTCGGGTCAGTTCATCATGTTTTGGTATTGACAACAGATATGGAGTCAGCCCGATTACACCATGGAAAGGACTTCTAGTTCAAGATCCTATCTTTATTGGCTTTTATCTGGCTGTGAAACCCTGTACTCCCACTTCAACATTTCCCTTTTAAAATTAAATTAGCGGCCCTAGTACCTTTAATCTCAGTAAGCTTGTTGACGATGTCCCAGATTGCAAATATGGTTGAGAAGGTTCCATCTTTTAGAACCGGTGGTGCTCTCTGGTTTAATGGGATTCCCAAAGGTATATGATTTATTTGAGAAGATGAATCCTTGCAATTTGTAATACACTTCAGAGATTGAATCCGGAAAATGCACTACAAACAGCAATTCACAGGAGCAAAACGGAGCTCGGATGAAGAAGATGAAGATATATTGAATTCTCCAGAAAATTAGTTACAATGTTGAAGATTACAATGTAACAGAATTTCTAAGAATTACAAATGTAGCAATTTGATGTAATTTGTGTAAAAATCAGAAGTAATGAATTATTGTAACAAACTCTCTATTTATAGTATTTCTATTCTAACAACTTGTAACAACCTTGACTTTATTAACCGACTTTGACTTTCTGCTGACGTGGCCAACTTCTTTGTTTAAGTCTGTTGCAATGCACTCCCCTTAATCCGAAACTTGTCCTCAAGTTTCATTCAAATTAAAGTCTGGAAATTTCTTCACAAATTCATCATACTGTTCCCAAGTAGCATCCTCCTTGCTGCCATTTGACCAGTGTATGTGTAAGTAGACTTCATAACCCCTTCCCTTCTTAGCCATCTTCCTTTCCAACACAGCTATAGGCTCAGCCCTCAGCTGTAAGTTATCATCCAATACAGGCAAGGTAGTTGCAGTAGGGTTAGCACCAAAATGCTTCCTTAATTGAGAAATGTGAAACACAGGATGAACTTTATCCTGTTCAGGTAAATCAAGTTTATAGGCTACTTCCCCAATCCGAGCAGTCAGCTTAAATGGCCCAAAGTACCTTGGTGCAAGTTTATGACAGGACCTGTACACCACAGATTGCTGCCTGTAAGGTTGCAGCTTCACATACACCCAGTCTCCTACTGCAAACTCAGTTTCAGTTCTTCTCCTGTCACTCTGAGCTTTCATTCTGTCCTGAGCTCTATGTAAGTGGAATTTCAGCATACTGATGCATTCTTCCCTGGCTATTAAGCTTCTATCCACAGCTGCCACATTGCTATCCCCGGTTACATAAGGAATGTGCAGATGTGGGGGTTGTCCAAACACCACTTCAAAAGGAGTAGTTCCAATGGAAGTGTGGAAATTGTTGTTGTACCACCATTGTGCTAATGGAATCCACTGAGCCCAATTCTTAGGGTTCTCCCCTGTCATGCATCAGACTGCCCATCAGTCTGAGGATGATATGCAGTGGACATTAACAACCCAACTTGCTGACATTTGAACAATTCCTTCCAAAAACTGCTTAAGAAGATCTTATCCCTATCACTCACTATAGTTTTAGGAGTTCCATGTATTTTAAAGACCTGTTCAAAGTATACCTTGGCTGCAGTTTTTGCATCAAAAAGGTGACTCAACAATAGGAAATGAGCATACTTGCTTAATCTGTCCACTACTACCAGAATGGTGTCCTTTCCCTAAGATTTTGGCAACCCCTCTATGAAATCCATTGAGATGTCCATCCAAATAGCCTGTGGGATGGGTAGAGGTTGCAGTAGCCCTGCTGGAGCTCTCAGTAGTGGTTTATTCCTCTGACACACTCCACATTGCCTGACTAAATTCCTCACATCTTTCTTTAAGTTCTTCCAATAAAATAAAGCAGATATCCTCTTGTAAGTTGCATGCACCCCTGAATGTCCTCCCATAGAAGTCTCATGCATTAAAGACAAGATTTCCTGTCTCAATGCCACATCAGGTCCCATCACTAACTTCCCCTTCCTTGTCAATTGCTCATTCTGCCAGCTGAATTTAGAACTGGAACCTTGATTATTTCCCAACTCCTGAATCAACTGTTGGCAAGTAGGCTCCTGCCAGCTGTCATACACCTTCTGTAATAAGTCTGCTCTTATCTGTGTGATGGTTATGGCCATCAATTCTCCACCAGAAACCCTAGATAAAGAGTCTGCCACAGTATTTTCCTTTCCTTTCCTATACATGACTTCATAGTCCAGTCCAAGTAGTTTAGGCAAACATTTACTTTGAAATGGTGTAGTAATCTTCTGCTCCAACAAGTATTTGAGACTGAAGTGGTCTGTCTTGATCACAAAATGCCTGCCCAACAGGTATGGTCTCCATTTCTCCACTGCCAGAATTATTGATAGTAACTCCTTCTCATATGTTGACAATGCTACATGTTTTTCTGACAAATATTTACTCAAAAAAGCAATAGGATGTCCTTTCTGAGATAAAACTGCCCCTATTCCCTTGTCACTAGCATCTGTTTCCACTTCAAATGGCCCCTGAAAGTTGGGTAAGGCCAAAAAAGGAGCCTCACTCATAGCTTTCTGCAGGTTCTGAAAAGCCTCAGTGGCCTGTTCACTCCACTTAAACCCATTTTTCCTTAATAGATTTGTCAATGGCTTACTAATAATTCCATAAGATCTAATGAATTTCCTATAATAACCAGTTAGTCCCAAAAACCCTCTTAATTCTTTCACATTTTTTGGTACTGGCCATTCCATCATAGCCCTCACCTTAGAAGGATCAGTTGATACTCCTTTTTCAGAAATTACATGGCCAAGGTAATCTACTTCTGCTACTCCAAAAACACACTTACTTTTCTTAGCAAATAAGGTATGTTTCCTCAAAATTTGTAAAGTTATTCTCACATGCTCTTTATGACTTTCTACAGTAGGGCTATAAATGAGTATATCATCAAAGAATACTAGAATGAATTTCCTCAAATGTTCTCTAAAAACAGAATTCATCAAGCTCTGAAAGGTGGAAGGTGCATTGGTTAATCCAAATGGCATTACCAAAAATTCATAATGCCCTTCATGGGTCCTGAAAGCAGTCTTATTCACATCTTCTTCATTCATTCTAATTTGCCAATATCCTGCCCTAAGATCAATTTTAGAGAAAATTACTGATCCTTGCAACTCATCTAAAAGCTCATCAATTATGGGTATGGGAAATTTGTCTTTGATAGTATGTTTATTTAATTCCCTATAGTCTACACACAATCTCCATGAACCATCTTTCTTTTTCACCAACACCACAGGGGAAGAAAAAGGACTCTGACTGTGCTGCACTACTCCATTTTCCAACATTTCTTTAGTTATTTGTTCTATTGCATCCTTCTGAATTACAGGATATCTGTAAGGTCTCACATTAATGGGAGAAGTACCAGGGTTCAAATGAATGTTGTGGTCATGAGATCTATGGGGTGGTAAGGTTTTTGGTTCTTCAAACACGTCACTGAAATCACATAAAACTTCCTCTAAAACTTCTGAATTGTTCAACTGGTACAGTTCAGCATTATCCTTAATTGCAGGTTGTACTTGCAATGCAAAAATCTGACCTCCTTTACATCCTTTCCACATCTTTTCTCCCCTCATCCACAGACAGTTTCCTCCTTTTATTCCTCTCAACACTACTTTCTTGCCTTTGTAACCGAAATCCATCCTTAACTCCCTGAAATCCCAACTCACTGGCCCTAATGAAGCCAGCCACTGTACCCCTAGCACCATATCACACCCACCAAGAGGAACTACCATCACATCAGCACTAAATTCCACTCCATGTAACTGCCACTTAAAACCCTTGCACACTTTGGTAGTGAGAATCTTCTCACCATTGGCTACTGACACTTCTAAAGGGTATGTAACAGACATCCTACACCCCAACCTCTTAGCCACCCCTTTATCAACAAAATTATGTGTGCTCCCAGAATCAATCAAAACATGAACACCCTGATTCCTCACCATCCCTGTCACCCTCATGGTTTGAAACAAATTGTGCCCAGCCATTGCATTTAAAGAAATCAATGGTTGTTCCTCCACTGGATGCTCTTCACCACCTGCCTACACATCTTCTAACACTCCTTCATCCTCCGTTTCATTTTCACTCACACATTCTTCCCCCTCTTCTATGGGAATCACCTGAATTCTGTAAAGTTTCCCTTTACACACATGTCCAACAGAATATTGTTCATCACAGTAAAAACATAAATTTTTCTTTCTCCTTTCTTCCACATCCACAGGTAGAGGACCTCTATTTCTGTTATTTGTTCTAAATGGTACAAAATTACTATTATTTTTCTGAAAGGACTGAGAATTTTGTGGGTTTCTGTAATTATTCTTACTGTCATTTCTCTGATAATCATGATTTGCAGGTCTAAATGGGGTCTGGTAAGGACTGTAACTAGGTTTAGTCATCACAGATTTCTCAACAGGTTTATCCACTATCATTTTAGACACCAGTTTATTTGCATAAATGGATTCCTCCTGCAACCTAGCATACTTTACTGCTTCTGCAAGAGATGCAGGCTTAAAAGCTTTGACAAAAGGCTTCACAGTGGGTTTTAAACCTCCAACAAAGCTATCCAAAAAATATTGATCAGGCAACAATCTATTTCTTTGCAACATCAAACCCTTAAGATTTTCAAAGCTATCAAGATAATTCTCCAAAGATCCTACTTGAGACAGTTTATTAAATTCCTCAACCGCATTACTATCAATAGCTTCTTTGAACCTCATACACAGATCCATAGAGAAATCATCCCACTCAATATTTGACCTAATTGCCATATAACTCTGAACCCAAGATTCAGCTTTACCAACAACATACAATGAGGCTAAATCTTCTTTCTTATTATTAGGGATTTTGCATAATTCAAAGTATCTATTGCATTTCTTAACCCATAGCCTAGCATTATTACCATCAAATTGGGGAAATTCAATCTTTGGATTAAAATTGAAAGTTCTAGGGTTCTGAGGTATACCTTCACGATTTCCAGGTTCCTCTACCATACAATTAACAGTAGCATTAGCTTGAAGACTCTGTAACAATTGCTCAATTCTCGTGTTTTGTTCCCTCATCAAACCCATGGAATCTTCAATTACTTTGATACGCTCCTCCATTTGAGACTGTAATTGATTAACTGTGAGTTTAGCCAGCTTCTTGAACTTCTTCGACTTAAACCTCAAGCTTTAATGGCGGAGCCCCAAGTTCCTTCAAGAACAACAATGGTGGATAACAATGGCGGAAACGATAGTCAGAAGACAGGATTTCACCGTCTCTGATACCACTTGTAATACACTTCAGGGATTGAATCCGGAAAATGCACTACAAACAACAATTCACAAGAGCAAAACGGGGCTCCGATGAAGAAGATTAAGATATATTGAATTCTCCAGAAAATTAGTTACAATGTTGAAGATTACAATGTAACAGAATTTCTAAGAATTACAAATGTAGCAATTTGATGTAATTTGTGTAAAAATCAGAAGTAATGAATTATTGTAACAAACTCTCTATTTATAGTATTTCTATTCTAACAACTTGTAACAACCTTGACTTTATTAACCGACTTTGACTTTCTGCTGACGTGGCCAACTTCTTTGTTTAAGTCTGTTGCACAATTTTTCCTAGAGGTATGCTTTGACGTTCAAATATCAATGTTTGTTTGGTGTAAAGGGTGCCACGAGGCCTGTAATTTGGATTTAAAATTGTTGGGTTTCAGTCGCAACTAATATTCATCCGCTAATATTGATGTTTGTTGCAGGCATTCTTTTGCTATTGGATACCCTCCAATGTGTTTAATCTTGCATACGTATTAGGTGAGTGTATTCACTTGTGAAATTATTTTTTACTAGCATGGCAAGTTATTGTTTCCGAAAAATTCCCATAAAATAAAAAAACTTGAGCCCTTCTGGATGAATACACCTATTCATAAATCATAACCCCCTGTTTTTATAAAGCTCCAGCGTCTCTGATGAATTGTTTTTGCTTGGTTTTGTCCATTGGACTATAAGATTAGATGGTCTTAAGAACACAAATTCTCATTTAAGGCGAACACTATCCGTCTTAAGTCTAAGATGGTTCAAATACACATACCAAATCGCATGGCAAGTTGTGTAGGAAATGCCAAAAATTGTCTTTATTACCACCATGTAGGTAGTATTTGACCCGTTTTAAGATTTAAGACGGATACTCCATCTTAAGCAAGACTTGAAGAGCAGAGCAGAGTTACTTCATCTTACGCCCCTGCCGGTACTCCTCAATAAGTGTCAGAGTAGCATGCCTATTCTTTAATCAGTCACTTAACCACGATTACCAAATACAGATTGAATGTTGCTTTACAGAATTCTTAGTCCTTGCAGGTATCAAACACCCTGAAATCAGGAAGTTATTGGATCTTCCTGGAGCTCCAATGTCTTCTACTGGTAATTCACCTAACATATTCCAGGCAGTAACATCATCCAAGCAACATGAAACCGACGAAGAGCCAACAAAGACCCCTGATTCATCCCAAGTTGCTGACACGAGGGTTTCTTCACTCGCAGTTATAAAACAAAGGATAAGACATCTTGAGCAACAGCTTAAGGCGGAAAAGAAAAATAAGATGGCTTGAAGATTCAGTGACTTTTTTGGGAAGAAATGAAGATTTCAAAAGTCGAGCGAGGAGGACAGAATTTCCTTAATTCTGACAGTTCTCAACAAAACCTCAGCGACTCTGTATTTTGTATTTCTTGCTCGATTGCATCCTTCTTCACGGCCCAACACTAATGAAGGTAAGGGTTCTATTAAAGAGTTTGTCCTCTCCAGGCAGTTGGGATGTAGTTGCATGCTGACAAGCTCGGATATTTACTGCTAAGTAGGGTGTTTTATGGTCTTGAATYCATCGTTAGAAGCAAGTTTGGAAGCAATTACTTCATTTTTCCGTCAATACCAAGTAACAAGCTCTAAATCAAGTCATTCCAAGGGAGATTTGATGAATGGTGAAGGTCAAAGGAGTCCCCAAAGGAAGTCCAAGATCAGCATCAAGAGCCAAGGAAGAAAGCATGTCAAGAAAGGATCAAAAGATGAAAATTGAAGAGAGTTCCAGCACGCTACCCGCACCGTGCGGGTTTTCCATCTTCTATACCCGCACCGTGCAGTTTTCTGCAAGTGGAGATTTTTTTTCCAGGAAGCAACCCGCACCGTGCGGGTTTCTCACCCCCATACCCGCACCGTGCGAGTTTCCTGCTGCTGTTGCGTTTTTGTTACGGGCTTGCTTCCCTCTTAAGCCCATAAATCACCCCTATTATCTAGCCTATATATAGATGATCCCAA
>VHZZ01013005.1:21121-31394 GCA_009801015.1 Silene noctiflora | reverse complement strand
GGTATTATAAATATTATTTTTGACACCTTACGACGGGTATCACTTAGTTGCCAAATAAACCAGCCTATCGTTGTAATCCCGAAGAAGCAAAAGAGTTGAAAAGGCAAGTGCAAGAATTGATCGATAGGGGTTATTTTTAAGAGAGTTTTAGTCCTTGTGCCGTACCAGCTTTATTGGTGACAAAGAAAGATAAGACTTGGCGAATGTGCTTTGATAGTAGTGTCGTTAACAACATCAAAATCAAATCTATATTTCCCATGCCAAGATTGGATGATATGTTAAACGAGCTGAGTGGGTCACGAGTGTTCTCAAAACTTGATTTGCGGAGTGGATAGCATTGAATGAGAATTCGAGAAGGTTACGAGTGGAAAACGGCGTTCAAGACTAAGAAAGGTTTGTACGAGTGGCTCGTTATGCCATTTGGTCTATGCAATGCTCCTAGTTCATTTATGAGGTTAATGAATAAGGTGCTAAGATCGTTCTTAAACAAGTTCGTTGTGGTGTATCATGACGATATTCTGATTTATAGCAAGAACAAAGAGGAACACTTAGAGCATCTTTGAGTGGTGTTTGAGATGTTGCGAAAACATAAGCTGTTCGGGAAGATGGAGAAGTGTACTTTCATGGTGCCTATCATGGTTTTATTAGGCTATAATGTGGGTGAGAATGACGTGAGTATGGATTTGTCTAAGGTGGAAGCAATCAAAGCATGGCCAGTTCCTAAATCAACAACTAAAGTTCGTAGTTTTCACGGGTTGGCATCATTCTATCGATTATTCATTCAAAATTTCAGTTCGATAATGGCGCCTATGACCGAGTTGACAAAGAAGGGTGAGTTTGTGTGGACTCCTAGCGTACAAAGAGCATTTGAAGAGGCTTCAAATGTTTTTGCAGATGCATTGTCTCGAAGACATACTTTATTGATCGAGTTGGATGCAAGAATGCTTGGGTTTGAACATATCAATGAGTTATACAAATATGACCCGCAGTTTTCAAAAGAGGAGATCGAACCAATGGGGCTATATTCTGTCCAAGATGGTTATTTATTCAAAGTAAATCGACTATGAATTCCTAATGGATAGATTCGTGAGCTATAGATTCGAGAAGCTCATGGTGGTATTATAGGTGGACACTTCGGAGTAAACAAGACTAATGACATGTGAGTGAGCATTTCTATTGGCCTAAGATGAGCAAGGATGTGAAAAGAGATTGTGGCGAAGTGTGTGGTGTGCCAAAAGTCGAAGAGAATGTTCAATAAGGGACTATACACGCCCCTGCCTGTGCCTATACAGCTATGGAATGAGGTAAGTGTGGACTTTATATTTGGTTTACCTAGAACTCAAAGAGGAAAGGATTTGATTATGGTGGTTGTAGATCGATTTTCTAAGATGGCGTATTTCATCCCATGTCATAAAACCGATGATGCTACAAAAGTTGTTGAACTTTATTACAAGGAAATCATTCGACTACATGGTATTCCTCTTACTATTGTATCAGATCGAGATGGTAAGTTCTTAAGCTATTTATGGAAGACATTGTGGAGGTTGGTTGGAACGAAGATGCTATTTAGAACATCTCATCATCCACAAACTAATGAACAAACCGAGCCCGATTGTAAAAGATCGTCTACGCTTTAGTAAATATCATCGACGTTTTTCATTCCAAAAGACGGTTTTGCCCTTTTATCTCACTAACCAAACTCTTCTCTCTAATTAAATTTTCACCCAAAACACAAACAACCTTCACCACCACTACCTCCAAGCCGGCAACACCGCGCCACCAAGACTGCCTCCCTGCTACCAGTCGTCGCCGACCAGCAGCCGGCCACCACGAGATCCAGCCGCTACGAACCAGTAACCATCCGGCAGCAAACAGTGGGTGTTTTTCTTCTTTTTTTTCTTTTTTTTTTTCTAAATTTGCTTAAATCAATTAGTTTCAATTGTTTACTTGACTTGCCCTTCCCGTATTGATGTTATTAATCGATTATATGACTTTGATTTTGATGTAATTGTTTCTATTTAGTTGTAATTAGTTTATTTATTGAATTGAATTAGTTTACATTAGGTTTAGTTGTTTGTTGGTAATTTGTTGTTAATTATTTGTATGGTGTTGTTAATTGCATTGTTGTTTGTAGTTAGGGTAGTGTTATTGGTCAAGTAGTATAAAATTTATGTCGATTTCTTATGTTTGCATAACACGAATTGGGGAAGGGGAAGAACACGTTGAAACTCAACATTCAACCATGGGCCAAACATTGAGTTTCAACGTGTGAACCATGGGCAAACGTTGAAACTCAACATTTGGACAATGGTAAACGTTGAGTTTCAACGTTGGTACCATGGTGAACATTGAATTTCAACGTTTGTCCATGGTTCAAACGTTGAAATTCAATGTTTGTTCCATGGTCAAATGTTGAAATTCATTGTTTTACCATGGTCCAATTTTGAATTTTAACAATCGTCCATTGCCAGTTGTTGAATGTTTACATTTCGTCCATGGTTCGTTCAAATTTTATTAAAAAAACCGCATTTATACTCTTTAATTGCCGTTTTATTGTAATTATTTACGTTTCGCATCGATGTTGTGTATGTTATTATGCATTTTTAGTTCGTTAAGGCATTAAAACTGTGTTTATTCATTGTAATTGGTTGATTTTTGTAATATTTTTACGTTTGTAGATCGATGTCGTGTTATTTTGACATTTTGTAATTGTTTAATGAATTAAATCCGTGTTTATTGCTTGTAATTGCCGCTTTATTGTAATTTATTACGATTTGTAATCGATGTTTTGCATTTTGTAACATTTTTCCGTTGTTTAATGCATTAATGGTGTGTTTATTGCTTATAATTGCCGGTTTTTTTTGGTAATTATTATGTTTTCGTGTTTTTTTCTAACATTTGTTAGTTGTTTAATGTAGATGGGTGATCGAAATGAGAGAGGAAAGAACATTATGCAAGCTCCACCTCCGGTTCCTAAACGTTCTGAACACGATCATACTTTTGGACGGAATGTCACGTCTTCCAAGCGCCGGTTGCGTTTTGTGCAGACGCACCCACAGGTACCACCACTTAGGGAGCCTGTTACGATGCCTACCTCCGGTTACATGGCTAGTGATTCGTAGAAGGCGATGTCACGAGAGTTAGTCGGTAGGTCCCGGCATGTCGTGGAGGAGGAGGAGGGGCAGGGATCGGAGGAGGAGGAGGATGTAGGTCGGTATCGAGTCGCAGTGAACTGATCGTCATAGAGGTTGTTGACTCTAAGGTTAGCTCGGGATCGTAGAGGCCGATATACGAGTGGTCAGGATACTTTCTCGAGCACGGAGAGGTCGAGGCTGAGTAGGGATACTTCGTGGATCTTGAGAGGTCTCTTTATTGGTGGTCCGAGTAACAGTTCCGTCTTACGGAGCTTTGGTGGTCATGTTGCGTTCGGTAGTTGGTTGGAGGCAAACCCGGACTTGGTAAGATCGTGGTAAAAATGTTACGAGAGGTCGACTGTTGTGAAGGACCTTAGACATATGGTTCTCCCGGAGGTTGTTCTCGGTAGGGTCGGTACGAGCCGGCATGGGGTTTTGAGGTACTCCTTTACCACTGGTCTAGACGAGAACCTCCTTAGTGCTTTTATCGAGAGGTGGCAGCCAGATACTAACAATTTCAATATGCCTTTCGGAGAGATGAGTATCATGCTCCATGATGTTGAGAGGATTCTCGGGATACCTGCTAGTGGTGATAGGGTATGTTTGGATGGTATGGGTGAGGAGGATGATCGGGATTTGACGGTCAAGATAGCTCTATTTTTTGGTATTCCAGTTGACGATGTTAAACCAACTCACTATAAGAATGGTGGTTTATTGACGTCACATGTGAGGGAGGTTGTTGAAGATGGGACTGGCCATGACTTGTTCCGGGCTTACCTGATGATTTTATTGGGACATACTTTGTTCATGGATAAGAGCGGTGATAGGGTTACTGCTCAGTTGTTGCCTTTTCTTGATGATCTTGATCGGGTTGATTCGTTCGCTTGGGTTACCACTTGTTTGGATTATTTGTACCGGTAGTTGGGGATAACATAGCGTCGAGAGGTTGTTGGTGTTAGCAGGTGTCTACCATTACTCCAGGCATGGATATATGAGTACTTTCCCCAGTTTAGACCCGGTGTCGGATGCTATCTTCAGGGGAGACCTTTGTTAGAGGCTTGATCCCGCGTTCCTCGGTTTAAGGGTGCTCTTGACTTATTGAGGATGCATAGACAGAGTTTAGACGGGCTTAGGGCGGAGCAGGTCCGATGGTTGTTGTACGGTAGACGTTCCCACCGTAATTGCAGGGTATCGTTTTACTCGGGTTTTATTAGATTTCTTGATGTTGTTGAGCCGTACCAGCCTGATCGGTGTATGCGTCAGTTCGGGTATCGTCAGACAATCCCATATCCGATGCAGATCCCTTCTTTAGAGCAGCGCCCGGCTAAGGGCAACTACAGGCTTGAGTTTGGTGAAGATCCCGATAGGACTTGGGGCGTCCCTACTTMGCAGGTTTYGTTGYGTCATCGGTCAGAGGAAGGGCGTATGCCTTTCAAAGTAGCAGATGGGTACCTTAGGTGGTTTGAGGAGATATCTCATCAGTACTTCTACCCCCCCCCCCTCCACACACACACACACAGCGCTTCCAGTTTCGAGAGGTCGGCTTTCACCAGAAGCCGCAAGTCGCCCTAGCTCTTAGTCAGCATTTCAGGAGCATCTACCAACAGCCCTCGGAGGCGATGCAGAGAGCTCGCCTTGATTATTTGTTCCAGAACTTGCGTCCATACTACGAGGACGAGGATTATTAGTAGTTTGTTTTATTTTGTATGACTTTTTATTTGAATATTAGTTTTCTTTTTTATTTTATTTTTATTTATTTGTATGAATATTTTGATTTTAGTTTTCTTTTACTTTTTATTTGAATAAGTTGAATGAAACATAATTAAAATACGACATAAAAAAACAACATTAAACTAACATACACCTTAATTGAAATACGACATCAAATTAAAATACAACATTAAACTAAAATACTTTAAATAAAACACGTCATCAAATTAAAATACAACATTAACCTAAAATACTTTAATTAAAATACGACATCAAATTAAAATACAACATTAAACTAAAATACTTTAATTATAATCTGATGATGATTCCATATCTTCCATATTGCCTGCATCCTCAATTTCTTCTGGTTGACCGACAACATATTGATTGGATATATCAATGATGTCAAGTCTCTCGTTGCCAAGGTTGAACACTCTACCGGCACATAAATTGGACAATGTTGCTTAATCGACCACGATCATTACGCGCTCAAAATATTCAATTACATCACTTCGAATTTGCGATACTCCCACATTTTCTCAGTTAATGTTGATACAGACACAACATCAACAGTCACTGGAGGAGTCAGGATATCTTCTGAGTTCCCGGCTAAGATGACAAAAAGCCTGCCAAGTGGATCATTTTCAAGCAAGTACCATACAGTGGCAGTTGGGATGACTAATTCAAGCCGATCCACTAACTTGGGTAAATCCAAANGGCAGTTGGGATGACTAATTCAAGCCGATCCACTAACTTGGGTAAATCCAAAATGATGGTGTCAATGTTTCGTTGATACACTCTAATTTGTTGAGTATTTGTGCCATCTTTGTTTTACTTTGGTTTTGATTTTGAATGAAGTGAAATTATCGGGTAGAATTTGCATGAAGTGAAAATATAGGGTTGAATTTATAGTCAACATAAGTAACGGTTTGAAATTTGAAATTGAAACGGTTAGAAATTTGAGTAAGTAACGGTTAGAAATTTGAAATTCAAAAGGTTAGAAATTTGAAATTCAAACGGTTACTAATTAACTACATGTTTAACTTAAGATATTACATTAGAGGATAATAATTAATTAAAAGACAACTAAATTAAATGAAATCTCATTCTTAATTAACTACATGTTTACTTAAAATATTACATTAGAGGACAATAATTAATAATTAATCAAGTGACACGACTATCGCTCCCATGTAAGGATGCCAGTTCTCAATGTTCCTTTCATATAAGTTGTCTAGATGCGCGTCACTAGGATCTCGGTATGTCAACCAAGCAGGATGAAGTGGTGGCATAGGAAGACTCTCAAATGGGCCACTCGAATGCAGTTGCATCCAATGATTATGGTAGAGCACAATCCACATAATACCAAACGGTTGTTGATCTACAACACCGGACTTTAGTGGCAAGATGGTGTTGCAATTCCCGTGCCAATTTCTCGAACTATTTGGGCCTTATATATGACCGATAATACATATTGTCGAGTTTAAAATCGTTCCATACACGAGAAGATGATCACCACACATCTAATGGTCCACCCCACAACCAATCGAACGGAAGAAATCAACTCGTCTAAGACTCACCTGATAACCTGTCAAACCGGTAGTCGATGATGGGATATTTCCGAACATGGCTCTGTATACATCCCTGTTCTTCATCTCCCGAGCACACCATTCACGCATGACAATATAGTCTCCCTCTTGCCCCTGTGTCGCATGAGATACAACCCGGTATCCACAATGGCCGTCATCTTTAACATCTACCCAACCGTCAAAGTGGCCCCAAATCTCTTCTGGTATACCAAATCGTTTAGACCATGACGATATAATACCAATGGTGTACATCCTTTCCAACGGAGCACCGGCCCCTCCCGCATGAAAGTCACCGACTCTATGTTGTGAATTTGTTGAACCGTCGATGCTTGGTGTCCCGAACTTTGGATATGCTTGAAACCGGACTTGTTTCTTGATGTATAACCTTTGGGACGACCTTTCGGATGCTCATTAATAGGAGGGCGGCAAACGTTCTTCATCATCCGGGTGTTGGAAATCACGCAACAGGTCAATGACCGCCCTCTGATAAACCGGGTCACTATTTCTCACACCATCAAGTAGTTCCTCCAAGACATCATTATCATTTCTCGGCATTTGATCAACATTATCGTACACCAATCATTGTCTTCCAAAAGACATGAATATCCTCAAGATGAACCCTCCTACCTCTACTCTACAAAGAAACCAAGTTACATGCACAAGGAAGTCCATGTGTCCTTTGGAGCATGTGCCCACATCGATCCACCAACTCGACACCCAAACCTAATCCTCTCATAAATTCTTCCTCCATCTTTTGAATGGCCTTCGTAGACACTTTCCCTTGCAATAAGGAAAATGTACGAGAAGTTATCTTTGGCCTACTCCTTGAATCTTCAAGCTCTTTTCTAATTTTCGAGTGTTGACCTTCGAGCATTGAGTAGATACGGGACCACATAGTATCAAGTGTCAAATGAATACTTTTCAACCAAGCCTTTAATAGCGAATGAGCTGATTCAACACGGGAAGTTGCCGTGTTTCCAAGATGGAAGCACTCGTTTGTATAACATAATACAAACTTTGCCACGTGCTCAGACCATGTGTTGATGATATAATTGCCCAGAAGAGGCCACTTGCAAAAAAAAATGCCAACCAAGCATGTTGATACTCTTCTTCGGTAGGTGCATTGATCACTCTAGTCCAACCCGATTCTGCATTTGTCATGACATGGATCTTGTAAGTCTCAGGACAGTATAAGCTAGTAGCTTTTGCATCAATAGCTTTACTAACATGCCATTGACATAACAAATGATCAACCTCGGGATATATTACTTTAATAGCGTTGATCAAACCTAATTCTCGATCGGTGACGAAAACAGAAGGAGAAGCTCTGGTGCACTCAAGAATGTCAACTAACTTCTTCAACAACCACTTGTACGAGTCCTCCGACACGGTAGGAATCATGGCACATGCAATTAGGAAGGAAGACCTGGTGGATATAATGCCAACAACTTCGAAAACCGGATTCTTATATGTATTGGTGTTATATATCGAATCCATGATTACCACATAAGGATAAGCCCGAAAAAACTTCACGGAATCCGTATGTGCCCTGAACATATGCGAGATATCTCGTGTCTCGGGGTTACTCTTGTGCCAATGGACGTATTTTATATCTACAGCAAGAGCCAACATATGTTGAGCGGTGTTCCTTTCGCCCCACAATTCTTTCCTAATTTTCCTTGTCTCGTTATAGATTTGGACGCTTGACGGTTGGGGTTCTTCGGGCGTTCTCAAATTAAGACCATTTTTAATATCTCTCGGTAAGACCCCGACAATTGTTTGTTTCCTTACATACGCCTTCTCCTCATCGTCTAACCCCGCAAAGTGGCGATCCCCATCCTTGTAGATTTTTACGTAGTGATTGTGTCGTCCACCACCCTCGGAAGTTACAATGTTCCAAACAACCGCCACTTGACCATTTTTCTCCACGTAATTTTTAACGGCACGAATTCGGAACAAGCATGAACATTTAGTAGACCTCCTTTGCTTCTCGGGATCATCGGTTAGCGGTGGTAAACCATGCCATGCACATCGAAAATAACTTCCCAACAAGCCTTTTTCCTTTCTGTTTTTTGCCCCGTTAGTTGCTTTAACCAACGCAAACCCATTATCGAATGCTATACATTTATCCCAATTGAAAGCATCATCACGGGTTTCAAAATCTATATCGGTCATGAACAACGGGTTGTAATCAATAAAATTATCGCCAAAACTCTCCCACGAAACATGTTTCATGCAATTTAAACATTAATTAGATGATAAAGGTTAACCATAATCTAATTGTAATACGTTAAACGGATTCAAACAAGTTAATAAGTCGTTNTCATGCAATTTAAACATTAATTAGATGATAAAGGTTAACCATAATCTAATTGTAATACGTTAAACGGATTCAAACAAGTTAATAAGTCGTTATTTTTCCCACCACGGTCTGAAAGTTGACATCCAACAATCAATCCATGGCCGAACAAAGACATTCAACAATCAACCATGGACCGAATGTTGTACACAACGATTGACCATGTCCAAACGTTGAATCCCAACATTCAGCCATGGACCAAACGTTGAGATTCAACGTTCATCCATGGTCCAATGTTGAGTCTCAACGTTTGGCCATGGTTCAACGTTGGGATTCAACGTTCAGTCCATGGTTGAACGTTGATACTCAAGGTTTGGCCATGGAGTGATCGTTGAATCTCAACTTTCGCTCCATGGTGTGTATTACTTCATATCTACGCAATAAAACCACTTTGTTTCCTCAAATTTAGTATAAACGGGACGGAATTCAACTAACAATTCGAAAAAAAAAAATAATAACGAAATTAATTGTTAACGTACCGGTGATTCGGGTTCCGTAATGCTAATTGTTGTTAATTCTTGTTCGGTTTTTTTTTTCCAATTTAGCTGGGTTTAGTTGAATTTTGGAGAATTTTAGAAAAAGGTTTGTAGAGAGAGAAAGTATTGTTACAAATGTAAAGGGTAGTCTCGTCTTTTGGAAAGAAAACTTCGACGATAATTACTAAAACGTCGACGATCAAAATCAGCCCTCCAAATATAACTTTGGGAAGCTTGTTACGAGGTTTGGTAGCAAGTGTATGAAGGATTGGGATGTTAAGCTAGCTCATGCCGATTTTGCTTATAATCGCACGCCGTCGATGACTACGAGAAGATCACTATTCAAGATTGTTTATGGGGTGAATCCTTACTTTCCTATTGATGCCGAGAGCCGATAGACCATTCAAGATACTTGAGTGCTATTGAATTTATGCCTACAAGCTAGAGTTGCCGAGTGAGTATGGAGGCGTAAGTGCGACGTTCAATATTGGAGATTTATCACCATACCTAGATGACGATAATTTGAGGTCAAATTCTCAAAAAAAGGGGAGAATGATGCAGGAGCACTAGAAGAAAATGAAATTGAAGTCTTGATTAGTCGAAATGCAACTCACATTTCCGAATGTTTCAAAATGGGCTCAAGTATGGTGAATATGCTAACATGGGGAAGCATGGAACACGGGTGTGCAAGGTCGACTTGAAGACTGATCTTACAGGAGTTAAGGAGTTGTCCAAGTCGGTTAGAGATCTTATTATTCGTTTCCTTATTTTAGTTTAATAAGTTCAAGGTAGTTGTTGTTTATTTCCTTGTTATTTTATTATATACCTAGCAAGATTAAATAAGGCAATTTTGCCATCTTAGAGTAGAATTTCCTAATCTGTTTTAAAAAAGTAATTCTATTCAGTTTAAGGAGTAGTGTGTCGCCTATATTAGTATAAATAGAGGCCTTTGTATTCAGTTTTTATTCATTCAAGTTTAAGTTTAATACAAGAGTTCTTGTTAAG
>VHZZ01012996.1:34578-53277 GCA_009801015.1 Silene noctiflora | reverse complement strand
CATTGTAATTTTCTTTCCGCAGTCATGTATTGAGTATTCATTTGTAAACACTTATTTAAATTTTAATTATAAACTGTGTTTCATTCCCCTTTGATGTCAAGTGTAAAATTTTTGTGTTGAATTTTTGCCCAAATTTTTTTTTTTTTATGAACTTGAAAATATATGTTCTTGAGTCAATAATTTGATTTTGCATTTGTTGCTTGGTTAATTGTTTAACAAGGACCAAAGTTTAGTTGTTATTACTAATTTTGCCTTACATTTGGAAAATTTGTCTTGAAATTTTTGAAGCTTTAATGTTCATGTTTGAGTGTTGATTTTTCGTGTCTGAGACCTAGTTTAATTGACTAATGAGGCTATTATCTTTGTTAGTAATGGCATGCATCATCTTGAACCAAAATTTCATTTTAAAATGTTGCCCAACATCTTTTGAAATTTCATCTCAAAATGAATGATTTTGATTTTTTCACTCAAATGTGACTAAATTGTTTCTTGGTAATTAGTCCTTGTTGATATTGCACTGTGTTTGCATTAACCTAGGAGTCTTGAATTTTTGTACCTCATTTCTTATCTAGTTATGTCATAAAGATTCACATGTTGTTTAATGATGTTAGGCATGACCTTAAAATTTTCAGGAATTAATCGAGTAATAAGACTTTAATTTTGTCAATAATGCTATGCATTGCCTTAATTTGAGAATCTTACCTTAAAATTGTGCCCAAAATTTTTTTAATACCATGGTGTGTATGATCAAATTTTGATTTTTATATTTGAAACATGGCTTAATTGTCTCATAGTGCCCCTAACTTTTGGTTAATGGTGATATGTGTGGAAAATTATAGTATTGATGCCTAAATCTTGGTTTTGTACTTGAGAATTGATTTAATTGTGCCGCGAGCTTACAATTCCGTTAATAATGCATCGTACTATCCCAAAATTGGAAAATGTTATCTTGAATGGTCCCTAAGAAAATTTTTATATATATGTACCGAATGTTCATGATAAAATCTTGATTTCATACTTCATGCATGGTTGATCAATCATGTCGAAAGCGTTGATGTCATTAGACTTGTTGTGTATTGTCTTGAATGAGAGTCATCATGTTGTGTATTAGTTTCAACTCTAAATGATTGTAGTACTTGAACTAGGCTCGATTAAGGTAGTAATGTAAGTAATCTGAATAGGAAAATAGTGAACAGAGATGGAATGTGTATGAGTGTATATAGTCAAGGTAAGGTATGGAGATTGAGGGATATAAAAGGGCAATAGCGGACCAGTTGACTTTTGAGGAAGAAACTTATTTCACTAGTAGTAGGATCTCGTAATTAAGGAAGTGTCACCTTGTGATCCAAAGTTAGGGGTGTGTTCGGTAGATTAAAATGAAAGATTGGTAATGAATGTTATGTATAATAATAGCTTCACCATTCATCTCTCACTACGACTTTCACTAGACATCTCTCAACATGCAACTCAAGCATCATTCGCTACCCATAAGATCAATTATTCAACAAATACCCAATCTAGACTACGCAATACTCATCATCCACAAGTCGGTCGTAGCGAGAGATGTCTTATTGTACACGTGTGATATGATAATTGATTATTATATTATTATACCGACGTCGGTTTTTGCGGGGGTGTTGTTTTTCGGGGGTGTTATTTTGAAATAAGAGTTAAGGTTGCCTATTGAAAGTCGGTTTTCGGGGGTGTCTTCTATTCGGGAGTGTTATTTTATGAGACAAAGTTGTGGATATAGTACTACCGAGTTAATGCTCACGGTTATGAACTTGAGTGTGTAATATGTAATGCGTGGAGTTCAATTATGTCGTTTCAGTGTTTTGATCATTTGTATTATATGGTATAACCGTTTAATTTAAGTATGCATGTACAAGTGTGGAAGTGGTTTTGTGAGACCCCGGTCCTATGGATAGTAACATAGAAGTTACTTGCAAGTTGTCTTCTAGTTTTCAGTGAAACGTCCATGTTATGCATAGTGATCTTGTTGTGGTGCTTACTTGAACTCTGATGTATTGAAGCGGATTTTGAAATATCATGATTATGTCGGTCGTACAACGTGGATATTTGTTTTGATTATGTTGTAATGGTGGCCATAAGGCCAAGATATTGTTCTAGACTCATCTAATAGACGGCGTGTTAGTCACCGTTGGAAGTAATTTATGTTGGTGTAATAGTATAGGTAAGCTTAAGACGATTTTGGGAACAATCCAGTTCTGCCAGTGACACTCGGCCGAGTGCTCCGTTCACTCGAACGAGTGTCGCTTGCTCAGCCGAGTGATCACCCCACTCGACCGAGTGGCTTGCTATGGCCCTTGTTTTGTCAATATTCGACCGAGTATTGAGTGTGTACCCTTATTTCGTGGTTTATATTAGTTAACTTGTGTCGGATGAACATGTTGACCCCAAATGAATGAGACCTTGTGAATTGTTTATGTTTGACCATGTTATGTGGATTTTACTATTTAAGAATGTTAAATGAAAGTTGTTAGTTTGACTTGTATAATTGGATGACGAAATGATGTGACAATTGTGTGCGGTACACGTTGATTGTCGCGATTTTATTTTGCAAAAGCAAGATGATAATGATATTCATGTTAGTTTTCGTACCAAATGTGTCATATAGTGGTTATTTGCATGATGGTGTTGTGGTCTTCCGTATAAGCGGAAGTGTTGATGATGGATGGGAATGGATGTGGAAACACATGTGTGATCATGTGGTATATTTGACGCGGTATATGCGTGGCATGATGTTTGGAATTGGAAATGTTGAACATGGTTGAGTCATATAACGAGAAACTTTGCATTACGTGATTGTTTCAAAGAGTCCACATATTTGTGATTGATGTGCATACATACGAATGTATAAGGTTTGACGTGATATAGATATGTAATAATAATCGAGTTATATCCCGTGATAGATACGTACACATATAACCAACCTAAGTTGGGAGTTAATTATGGGATTAGGGAACGGAACCGTAGGTTGACCTTGTACTGCACCTTTTGGGAGGCTTGTAGTGTGGTATTATATCGATAGAATTATAACTATATGAGATTTGATTATGGATTTGAAATAAGTAAGAGGGAGAGTTAAACCTGAAACATGGTCATTTGTGGAATTTGGTAATGAGCTTATGAGAACACTTTATGAGGTTTGTTAGTTGAACTTTGAGTCGAAGTTCTCTTTTAGGGGGAGTGGATGTAATAGTTCGGAAATTTAGGAAAGAGGAAGTGTGGAATGTGAGAAGATGATAAGAGTTGAACAAAGAACCTTGGGGTGAGTGTGATGTTTATAAAGAAACCTATACGGTAGATAAGCATGTGAGGTGAGAGAGTGCATGTGGATCAATGATGAAACTTGTTGGGGCTCGAGGAATAAGAGAGATTAGGGAGAACTTCGAGGACGAAGTTCATTTTTAAGGAGGGAAGATTGTAAAAACCCGGATTTCTGTAGCTGAGCACTAGACCAAGTGAAGCTGACACTAAACCAGGTGCAGCTCGCACTAGACCAAGTGCAGTTGGCACTAGACCTAGTGGAACTTCACTCGACCTAGTGGAGTCACTCGACCTAGTGGAGGTGGAATTCGACCAAGTGGAACTTCACTCGACCTAGTGGAGGTGGTACCCGACCGAGTGCCACCAGACTCGACCGAGTGAAGTCTGGGCAGCAACCCTAAGCTTCTTTGTGTGTCACTCGACCGAGTGGAGCCTCACTCGACCAAGTGACACCGAGCACTCGATCGAGTGCCCGAGTGCAATCTCGTTTCCGCGTATGGGCTAGGCTTTGTTGGGCTTTGGTATATAAGCTTCATTTTTCCAGATTTTTCCCTCATTCTTTCAACCCTAAAACTCTCTGTAACCTCTCCTACTTCTCTCTACAACCCTTCATCCTCAAATCCTAGATCTACACTTTGTTTGGGGGAATCTTGGTGAATTACTTACATATTCATATTTCATTATCACTTGGTGAGTAATCTCATGCCCTTACTTTTGTAATTTTCATACCTTCATTTAAGACACCTAACCCTAGAATTTGGGGGTTTTCATGGGGATGATTAGTTAGTGGTTTTAATTAGTTTAATGAGTAATTAAAGGGTAATAATAAGGGGTTTTACTTAGTATAATATTATATGAGGTATTATGATAGTTATTATGTGATTATTGTAGGATGAGACGGTTTTATGAGATGGATTCTTGTTGTCTTGGACTAGCTTATGGAGTATGCTAAAAGGTAGGTAAATCCTACTCGGTTTCGATAAGTGTGAATGGTTTCATATGTCACTATTATGTTGTTATTGCATTATAACATGATTGTTGTTGGTAAATGTTGTTAGTCTCATATTAGTGTCGATATTTCATGGTGGCATGATAATGGGTGATTAATGTTGGTTTCATGATAGTATTGGAGTGACATTATAACATCTAATTGAATGATTGTGTTTAGTAGATTGTGGTAATAGAGGGAATCGCATTATAACATGTTAATCGGGAGTATGTCTTGAAGTATCTCTTGATTGTTGATTCACAGGATTACTTTGCTTAATTGGCATCTATTTCATATGAGAAAGGCATGTTTGACGATCATTGCACATGTGAAAAGATGTGTTGGCATATTGTATTGCATATTGCATTATATGAGCTGTGGAGGTTATTAGCAGTATGACGGAGGTGTTACTCGTTCTTTTGGAGACGTGAGGCGGTTGGGAGGCCGTCTCACGCTCGGGGTCGCCTCTCGAAGCTTCCCACTCCGAGGGGGATTTGCACATTAATGGCTTGAGTTATGGAGGGACGTGTGAGGTTGAGTCACGTCGTCTGGCAGGGGATCCGAGTCGCTCTTGGGCCCGGTGCCACCGGTGTGTCCGGAGTACCTTTTTACGGGCTGCGGTCCTGGTACCGGTGTGGTGTGGTTGGAGATGGTCTCATATGCATTTCACTGTCGTATTACATAATCACATTTTGTATGTCGTGTCTCATCTTATTTATTGAAACTGGCGTGTTGTGTATTTGTGTAATTATAACCTATTTCCGGGATGGCCTGTGTCGATCCATATGATATTTCCGATCATATGGGGAGCGGGTTGAGTACAGGTTTTTCTTGTTGACGTGATCGGGTTTTGGGTCGCGCTTTGGACTTGGAGTTGAGTCGGCATGAGATAGTCTTCTTAGAGAGTCGTAGTAGTATGACTTGTATTCATTTAATCATTTGTCTACATTTATGTAATTCACTAAACCGTTGTTTATAATAAAGGCTTCTTGTTGTATCTCCAAAATCACTACCTCGGGAAACCGAGATGGTAACACTCCAATTGTCTTGGCCGGATAATTGGGGTGTTACATAATTAGTCTAGTGTATGCCAGAAGTGTGGGAGACCAATTGGTTCCAAGGATAAAAATCCTCAGAAAAGAAAAGGAGCAAAGAATGAAGATGGTCAGGTGGAGGATGAAGTAAATTTACAAAAATCTCCTGAAAAGAATTTGGACATGATTGAAAATTTAGTTCCAGAAGAAACTCAGGTACCTAAAAATGCAGAGATCTCAATAAATTATATCATGTCTGGTATTACTTGGAACCGAAATCAAATTTATGTCGACGATATTTTTGCATGAAATGTTGCGTTAGATGTTATAAAAAATGAAGAGGATCATGAACCTAAGTCCATTGAACAATGTAGACAAAGAGATGATTGGCCAAAATGGAAGGAAACAATTGAATCAAAATTAAAATCTCTTTAAAAGAGAGAAGTATCTGGACCGGTAGTCCGTACACCTCAAGGTGTAAAACCAGTGGGATACAAATGGGTTTTTGTACGGAAAAGAAATGAATCTGGTAAAATTGTGAGATATAAAGATCGACTAGTTGCACAAGGATTCTCACAAAGATCTGGTATTGATTATGAAGAGACTTATTCTCTCGTGGTGGATGCAACTACATTTAGATTTTTAATTAGTCTGACAATAAGAGAGGGACTTGACTTACGTCTCATAGATGTAGTTATAGCTTATTTGTATGGCCCACTTGAAAATGATATTTACATGAAACTCCCAGAAGGATTTAAGCTACCAGAAGCAGAAAATTCGGGCTCCCGAGAACATTATTCCATCAAGTTGAATCGATCCTTATATGGGCTAAAGCAATCTAGACGCGTGTGATCTAATCGTCTAAGTGAATACCTATTAAGTAAAGGGTAAAAAAATGATCGTATTAGCCCATGTATTTTCATAAAAAAATCAAGATCGGGATTCTTCATAACCGCAGTATATGTTAACGATTTAAATATTATTGGGACTCCAGAAAAGATCTCAGTGACAGTAGAATGCTCAAAGAAAGAATTCGAAATGAAAGATCTTGGTAAAACAAAATTTTGTTGGGGATTACAAATTGAACATTTGAATGATGGAAGTCTTGTGCATCAAACAACATACACCGAGAAAGTGCTAAACAAGTTTTACATGGATAAGGCACATCCTTTGAGCAGTCCAATGGTTATGAGGTCACTTGATGCAGATAAAGACTCTTTCCGTCCTCGGGATAATAATGAGGAAATTCTTGGTCCTGAAATACCATATCTAAGTTCAATAGGAGCATTGATGTATCTTGCTAGTCATACCCGACCTGACATAGCATTTTCTGTGAATTTTTTAGCAAGATTTAGTTCATGCCCTACCCTAAGGCACTGGAATGGTGTTAAACATATACTTCGTTACCTCCAAGGCACAAAAGATATGGGCTTGTTTTTATCAAATTTATCAAAGGCAGATTTAGTTGGTTTTGCATATGCAGGATACTTATCTGATCCCCACAACGCTCGGTCACAAACTGGATATGTGTTTACATGTGGAGGCACTGTTATCTCTTGGTATGAAGCAATCTCTTGTAGCTACTTCCTCTAACCATGAAGAGATTTTAGCAATACACGAGGCTAGTCGTAAATGCATATGGTTAAGAGCCGTAATTCAACATATACGAGAAGATTGTGTTTTATCATCTAGAAAAGAAGCTCCACGAGTCTTATAGAGCATAATGCAGCTTGTATTGCACAACTCAAAGAAAGATATATCAAAGGTGATAGAACAAAACATATTTCTCCAAAATTCTTTTCCACTCATGAATTTCAGAAGAATGATGATATAATTGTGTCACAAGTTCGCTGAAGCGAAAATTTGGCAGATCGTTTTACCAAGGCACTTCCAACTACAACATTGAAGAAGCTAATTCATAACATTAGTCTACGTCGCCTCAAAGATTTTAAGTGATGTTATCAAGAGGGGGGTAAATACGTGTTGCACTCTTTTTCCCTTAACCATGGTTTTTCCCACTGGGTTTTCCTGGTAACGTTTTTAATAAGGCAACTTCACCAATAACGTATTTACGAAAATGGACATCCAAGGGGGGTATTGTGAGAAATTATGGTGGATGTCTATAAATCATGTTCTATGAATGTCAATTAGTATAGGATTATTCTAGATTGTCTCTTTGCATTTCCATTGTATAACTCCTCGTATGTTTGTATATATATACCCCATATATGCTAATAAGATGGACACACTTCTCTATTATCTTACCCATACTTTCTTAGATTTTATAACAGTAAGAGAAATGTATCCTTGATTTTAAATTTCTTCCAAAATTTTCTCGTGTCCAAACAGACCACCACAATTTTGGTCAATCATAATTGGGAAGCAAATAAAACTGAATTACACGGAAGCAGGACTTGTGAAGTGTGAATTGCAATACAAATTGAGGGAAAATCCTTTTCATATAAAACTTTATATCAAATCGCAAGGTGTGAACAATAAACACAATCTTCCTCTTTTCAAGTACTCCTATATTTGATACACAATTTTTACATAACAAGCTTACAACTACAACCCAATTGGTTATTTTGGTAGTTACCTTACAGCGGGAGGAAAACAATGATTGGAGCTATTCACACTAATAACACACATGCATTGGACATGAATAGGCGAAGAAACTTGTAACCCTAGATGTCAACATCTTACAAAGCTAAATCCTGCTGAATGAGTTATAAGTGGTTATTCTTTTGGCCGCGCAAGCCACAAGGAACTCAGAGCACGAAGCCTCGAAAAATAATCGTTTATAGCAAGAAGGGCTCGAGCTGACTGCCTTGTTGTCAGTATGCGGTGCATCTGTTGTAGCGTTTGCTGACGCAGGTTATCAGCCTGCCATTCGAAACAATTTGTGCAAGCATGTTATATGACATATGCCTACTTGTGTTCAATAACAAACTGTCAGAAATCTTGAAGGACGAAAAAGGTATGTTTGGAGAAAAAAGGCAGAAATAAAGGTTTTTCAACATTGCATTTGTTCTATAACTTGATAACAGAGATAAACTCCACAGACTTTTAAATCAAGACTATTTGAGCTTTTCTATTCCATCTCTATATATTGCTGTAACAAACTACATTAGAAAGAAGGATGACTCAGTGACTTGCCTCGTAAAAATTACCCAACCTGAATAACATGACCCGAAATCCAAATTAGACTTGAAACAAAACAACACAAACATTACCTGAAACAAAACTGTCCCGAGCCTACCCCTACCGCGCCCCAATTTTAATGGATCTGACTATCTGAGTCATCTGACAATAACCCAAACCGACACCACCTGACCCCACGAAATGCCCTGAAATGACTAATTTGATACTCCCTCCATTCAACTCCACACTACCACTTTGCTTTTTCACGTTTGCCAACACGTGTTTTACGCGGTAAATATCGTTAGTTACGTATTTGCAAAAATTATAAGAGTTAGATATTTATAATATATTCGTAAAGACGAATCAAACAAGATCCCACACGGATATAATTTCATTTACGTATTGAGAGAAAATTGAATTTTAATACTCGATTGTGAATAGTGTGCAAAATAGATAGTGGTAGTGTGGAGTTAATGGAGGGAGTATTATATATTAAAGTTGAGCAGCATATCAAATGGAAGCCAGCAGAGGAGGCAGACAAAGGAGAAAAAGGGCACCTTTATATGCAAGGGAAAGTGAACGAAGACAACTATGCAATTAAATGCACAACATGCATATCCAGCAGTTTGTTAAGAGGTGAAAAGGTGATAGGGTTGGTTACATGCCAGCCTACTAGAGCAGGAAGCACTGAATGGTTGAAGAGAGTCCCTTTCAGTCTTTCGTCGGGTTCTCGAAAACTTTAATCGTGTTGGGAGGATGTTTTCCATATTTTTTTATTTCTTTGTGTGGTACTTTTGGGCTGATGGCACAAAATCTGGACAATTTTTTATTCCTTATTTTTGTTTAAAAACTAAATTTCGTTTAATGTAGCCACTCGTCAACTAGGAACAATAAATGAGAAAATTGTCAAAAAAATACTTTTCTGAATTGTTTTTTTTTTTCAATCCCCTATTTACTAAAAGATTAAGAAAGGCTCCAAATTTTCCCTCCTAAAACACTACTACATAGAATCGGGCCTAACTTTTGTAGTTTATCTTTTAATTATGTTGGGCTAGAATGAGTCTATTCAATTAGATTGAAAAAACATTAAAATTTAAAAACTCATAATCTGCGCATATTTATCGTGCATAAGATATGTTACTAGGCTTTTTTAAGACAAAAAATTGACTTTTAATGCAAAGAAGAATGGCTAAAAAATATGCGAAATTTTATAAAATAATACGAGCATCATTAACATTATGGCACTACTTTGTTCTCTCAATTAATTTTTCTTTTAAACTTTTTTTCTCAAATCAAAATATAAGGATGAGAAACGTACAAAATTAATGAACTGGCAATTTTAAATCTATAAATAAAAACACACACAAAAAGAGTAAAATTCTATATCTACCGTGCATGCATTGCACAAAGTTCATACTCATCCTAGTCTCTATGTTGGTTCCTCTTTCCTTTTCGGTGCTAGTTGAGTGTTGGTTCCCCTTTCCTTATTTGGTAAGTTTTGTGTGGTCCAAATTTAATTCCATGTGGGGTAGAGTGTTTTGTGTGGTTCAAATTCATTTCCTTAATTTTAGCGCCCAAAAGAAAGAGAACCAACATTCAGACTAGGAGGGAGTGATTGTCAATTACATGACTTAAATGGTCAAACTTAAATGGTCAAACTTAGTACTTTCCTTTTCTTCACTTCTCTTTCTTTCCTTTTTGGTAGTGTTTTATTAACCCTAGCCCCAATGCTTCCACCTTATACTCCATTCCTATCAACACGACAGACCAAACACTACCTTCCTTCGACCTCCTCTAATTACCACCAACCATCATAAGACCGGCGAACACCTCCCTCCTTCAACCTCCTCAGCCCAACACCAAGCACGACTGAAACCCTGGTTAAACCAGGACTCGAATATCCGGCATCGTAAACAGCGCAAGATTTGCTGAACCCAGGCCAACGGAATGTCTAGATCACTGTGCACCACTCTCCTTAACCCAGACTACCCCGCACCACTAAGGCCTGCTCAACTCCACCACTTCTTTTGCCTCCTCCAGTTCATAGTGGTTGGATTGGTTTTTGGGTTCGTTATCGTTCAATGGTGGTGGGTGAGTGATGATCTAGGTGGCCAGCAGGGTGATGATAAGTGGTTCTGGTGGTGAGCGATGGTCCGGTGATCAGGGTTGGTGACTAGAGTGCGGTGGTGGTCGGTGGGATTGGTTGTGGTTGTGGGCCTGGGGTCAGGTGGCGTGGTGGCTGTGAGTCAGTTGTTGCACATGCGATGAGGATGGAGAAGCTAAGAGGGTAGGCTGGTTAGGGAGGAGAATGGGGTGAGGAGGATGGGTATTTTGGTTTATGCAACACTTTGGTTAAAAGGTGGAAGAAATGGAATGGGACGAAAAAAACGAAGGGAGCATAATTTTACTAGGAAATGATGTGGCAGTATAGTAAATAATATAATTCATAATCTACCCCGAATGTTGTTATATACTCACTGCCTTCAAGTCCAAACCGAACCTTTTTGTACCGGGGATTTGAATTTATAGGGTGTTTGGATTAGAAGAGAGGAAGTATACTCCCTCAATTTTTCCAATTTATCCCCCAGTATTATACCCACGCACAAAATGGCAAATGGGGCTAAATGGTAAGAATGGAGTTAGTATTAGAGCAAGAAGTCAACAGTTAAAAGAAGTTTAGTTACCTGGCGAATAAAACCTTCAAGAGTACCAAGTTTACCCATTGCCATAGCCATTTGACCCATATAGTTTGCCACGTTTCCTGACGATCCCGACGAACCAAGTGAGCCACTGGACAAGGTCTCAGCTAGTGACTGTTGGAGTGCCTCCATTCCCTGCGACAACGCGTCTTCAGCCTGCTGTGACGATTCCTGCAAGTTCTGAATGGCTGCTAGCTGTTGATCTGTGAGAGGCTCCAATTGGTGTGAAAGAAGCTGCAGAGTAAAGCTTCATTTAGAAGCATGGAAAACATAATATCAAACCAATGAAAGACAAATCATGGTTTCATCAAGTGTACAATACCAATCATTTCAGATTATAGATCACAATGAAGAACTACATAATGATACAAAGCAAGTCTCACGACAATGGTTTGGTAACTTTTCTGTATGAAGTGATAAAGGAGAAAACGCACTAACATGTATGAGGATAAAATGGTTTGGTCATGTGAGAGAGAAATCAGCCACCAAATAGAAGGCTCGAATAATGGGGAAGTGACTAAATTGTGAAGGGTAGGGGAAAACCCGAGAATATAAAGATTAGGTGATTATTAATTACATCATTGGTAGGGTCTTCGGCATTGAAGAAAACATGGCACAGGAGACGACGGAGAGAAAGAAACAGGCGGATGATGGAACTTGGCTTTTTATATGTTCTATTCGTATTAATTTTCCTCTAAATCTCCTCCCTATTTGTTATCTTTCGCTGGATTATTTTTCTCCTGACGTTTGGAATATTTCCACTTAGGTTATTATTGAGGTTTAACAAACTTGAGTTTACCTTTCCATAATACACCTTCAATTAAAAAGGAAAAAAAAGCAAAGAAAAGTTCGAGACAAAGGTGTATCATGAAATGAAGTTCGATAAAACCCTAACTACATATCTGTAATATTAAAATACAAAGGTGGATGCAAATCTCTCGACTCTGGAAAAGTCCTCACCTTCAGAAGCTCAGATGAACGGAAGCCACCTAGCCAAAGGAAACACCTCTCTGCAGGTGATTTCCACATACCAGATAGAAGATGAAAGACGTCATTCTTCGCGGCATTGCCTTTAAGCCTGAAAATATCTTCGTAATGTGTTATGACTCCATCAACGACGACACGAAGTTCAGTGTCACCAGCATGAGCATTAACAGCTGCTCTTAACTCATTAATTTGACGATTATGCTCTTCCAGCCAGCGAGAGTATTCTACATCAAAAGCCATAGCGCCTGCGTAAAGTAGAATTGATGATATCAGTCATTCGTCATTCTCCTTTTTTCTCTTCGGCCAAGTAGTCCTCTAACACAACACAAAATTAATACACAAGATCTTCTAATTTCCCTATCACCCTCAAAGTCCTCAAAATCTGGGAAAAAAATAATTGAATATGGAAATCAAAAGCATACTGATCACAAAGCATTCAGCAGTCATAGGTAACAGAAGCAAATTTAAACATCTCTTACACACTGATCATAAATTTTTTTGCACAGATAAAACACATCCCATCAAGATAAAAATTATAATGAAGTATATGTGTATACTATGATTCATAGCTCAATATTGAGTTGAAAGGCTGCCTACTGAATTTTCTCAGTCATCCTGGACTCCTATATTAACTCTTTCTACAACACAAAATTAATACACAAGATTCAGTTGAAATAAGTGGAGTGTAAATTCTCCCAAGTAGAACAAGCACAACCAAAAGCTGGCACCATCTCCCTGTAAGAATATCCAACCGATTAAAAAAATGCTTGGGAGACATGCCTTTGAGATTTCAAATGATCCTAAAAAAGATAATAATCTAAAAGTAGAAGCATGAATTCCAACACTGAAAAAACATGATAAATTAAGGGACAAAAGCTCCCTTCGGCTAGTGAAGCTGTTGCATTGAGCATGTCGAAGCTGAGTGTACCATTTCCACCAGTTGAATGAGTCTGATCTCCAGTGCTTGAAACAAAAATTCCCTAAACAAAAACGAAATCAAACATATGGAGCTGCTCTGTGTTAATAAAGAAAAAACGTTGACAACGGGTTTGAATAGCATGATGCAAGAAACGTCCGATCAGACCTGTTGTCGTGCTCGCTGAAGCTCTTGCTCTAGTTGAGTCAGTTTCAGTCTGCTGCTCTCCAGCTGTTGTACATAAGCCTATAACCACCAAAACATACTGGTTTAATCACAATGTTAAAGGGTGAGAACAGAATGCGAAAATCAGGAGCATGAAAGATCAAACAACTTTTTTTTAAATGAAAGAAACTAACAGCATTACACTAATCGCATTGTAACAAGTTAATGCTGGCATCTTCAATAGTGTGAAAGAAGAGATGTCACATCAAAAGAATGACTGAAAATACTTGTATATAAGCTAGTAGCTAATCCTCGAATCACAACTTAGTTTTTGGATGGAACCTCTTTGGGGTTACAAACGGCCCAACATTCTTCTGCTATTGTAGGCAGACCTATAAACGACAAAATAATAGAGTTTAATGTTTGGCTGGAAGAGCTTTCTAAAGGTTTTGTGAACATATGAGAATTTACACGACTTGCACGTAAATGCAAAGACATGCATGAGTCCAGAAGGAGTTTGAGATGCTTGTAAATAACACGGATTAATGGCAGTTGGTATGGGTGTACAGCTACCAAGTTAGGGGTCGATTCTTAAAACTTCTCATCTGTATGTGAGAAAATGTGTCCCATATCGACACATTGGAGCACAAAACTAATGCTACTGGCTATTCCTAGTATTGTCAGTTAGTTTTAATTTTAAGATGATTCCTCAATATGCTAGTATGATTTGAGCCTAGCACATCAGTATGACAGTATACCATTGGTTAACAATTCAGACCATAGTTTCTTTCTTTTCTTCACCTTTTGTTTCCTTTTCCTTTTATTTTCCACATCCTTTTTTTAGATTCATATTAGCCTACAACAATTCATTTAAGTAATTCTCTGTCGTTGCTTGAAGGTGAAAACAGAAAATACACAGGCATAGTGGCACAAGCAAAAAATAACATAGATTCATTACTTTCTTCCTTAGCCGGCTTTTCCTTGCAGCTTCACGGTTCTGGGCAAGCCTACGAAGACTCTGCAAATGAGAATTACAAGATTATATTAAGAATTAGGAAAACTGACACCAGTTTGAATGAGAAACAGGACCCAGCAGCTAGTTTCAACTTTCAAACCTTCTGATCTCTTGTCTCCTTTGATCTCTCACTTGAATCCGAAGCAACTTGGCCAACCAGTTGACCGCTTTCAAACTGCAATTTCCAAGCTTGATTAGGTACCACATGACACGAAATTATACAACAAATCTTCAATGGTAATAAATCCTAAACCAAAATATATTTATATTTCTCATATTAAACTTGAAGTTAGTATCAAATATCAAGTATCAACGTATAATATATACTCGCTCCGTCCCAGTCAACTGTTGTCCTTTGGTTTTGGCACAAAAACCAAGGAAAGAGGAGGGGGCCAATTATAAGATGACAAGTAGCGCAAATTGAGTGTGAAGGATCAAATTGCTCATCAAATGGAATCGTAAAATAGAAAGGACAACAATTAACTGAGACACCCCAAAATGGAATAGGACAACAGCTGATCGAGACAGAGGGAGTAAATTATTAATATAGCAGTTTCAACAGACTTTGTACGCCTGACACATTCAGCAATGGACAACTGAAGAGAAAAAGATGAGGTTAAATATTACTCCCTCCATCCTGTTTTTATTGTCCACTTTCCCTTCTAATTTATACCAAATTGATTGTCTCATTTCTAAATTTATTATGAAGAAAGAGTGAACATCCACATATGCCCTTAGTTAATTAACTACTACTCCCTCAATCTCACTCACATCCTTTCATTTTCTTCAAGTCAAGAGGTAAAGTTGTTAATTTATCAATTTTCCTTACAGAAAACCCAAAATAGAAAGTAGGACAACCAAAATTTGAATGGAGGGAGTATCAAACAAAGAAACGAAGACTACCTGATTATTTCTCTCATCTGTGTCGGCATCACTTGAGATATCAGTCATTGGACTGCCATCTGCCATGTTGGAATCTTCCTAATTCTCCGAATGACCACTAGACACTGAAGCCAAATTCTACTGGTGAATATTCTGAGATGGAAAAATTTGGGGCTCCACTAGCAGAAGGAATTATATCAGATAGACCTAATTGATCCTTTCAAAAGGAGGATCGTCAACCACTGTTTAAACAACGAATTATACC
Organism: Silene noctiflora; assembly: GCA_009801015.1. Lineage (NCBI taxonomy): Eukaryota > Viridiplantae > Streptophyta > Magnoliopsida > Caryophyllales > Caryophyllaceae > Silene > Silene noctiflora. The sequence goes on along the minus strand of VHZZ01012996.1, from coordinate 37,894 downwards.
TACAAAATCATAAATGCATAAATACTCGGACAATAGTGCCAGATGAGCTTGCACACATAAATATGCACAAATGATTAATATCACCGATTTGCTTGTGTCCGTGTTCTGTACTAAACAAATATAACAAATGTCACCTCAGAGCTCAGTTATTGAGAGTATCTGAAAGGGATCAAAAGAAACAACGTGGCCAATTGACTTTCGATCAGAGGATCAGCAGCCCAACATGGTCAATGAATAAAGTCGGACATAAGTAGACATTAAATGACGACCATGAACAGTGTATAGAATCCTAACCCATCCAACAACACCAAATCTTTTAATGGCGAATGAAAATGAAAGAAAGAATAAGAGAGAAGTTAATGACAGAAACAACATTACCCAAGTGTATTACAGGTTCCCACGGGGGCTAAGGTTTAAAGGAGGTCAAAAGTACGCAGCATAACATGTGTCCTCGGGAGATGTATATGTAGTTTCTGATCGTGAAACACTCGCGCATTACACATAGTAGCATGTGTAAATTGATAATAACCCCAGAAAAGAGCAATCCGCCAACATTCAGCAAGTAGCCTTGTAAATTACTAACTTTGTTCCATAATAATAACTCATTCTCACATTTCGACAAATTCACTTCTCACTCTAATGTCCTTCAAAATATATGAGCAAGTACTCTCAGATGTATATCCTTATGAAGTGTATTCCATACCGAATTTAATGGTATAAATTTCATGAATTTTCTCAAAATATTATTTTATAAAATCAGAAGTCAAAGGCTTACTCGAAAAAACAAAAACTGCTTATAATGTGAATAGAGGCAGTAGTACGATCAAATATGTTCAACTATGAAGATTCATTGCATCTGACTATAGCTGGTAATACCTGTCAGTTTGATTATGAGACTACTATAAATGAACATATTATCCGTTAGCATGCACTATTATCTGATACAATGAAATTACATCCATCACATTGAAAGTTTACAACATGACAAAAACAATCTCGAGCAAACCAGTACTAGAATCAGGCAAGATAAAGAAAGCATGTGAAACCAATGGATAACCTCATGGACATCAACATAGATTCTGTAATTTTCCACTGAGTCTATATGACCTCAATCACATTCTCATGACAACATAAAACTAAACCCGTAAACACTTGGATCAGCTGATCAAAGGTTAATTTAGCTTAGCCAAAGGTCTTGAGTGAGTTTTGAACTTGCGCTAAACCTTAAGGAGGCAGGGCTTTCTATAAACAATGCGCCAGACACAAAATCACAACACCTTTTATTAGGTCAATACCAGTGTACCACTGGCTTGCATATCTTACCTTTCTAGGTTCACCACATTACTCACCAAGGAGAATCAAACCTTGATTACTGGATTCACTCGATCACAGCGATTCACAAATTGGTTCAAGACTTCAAGTGTATTTTACCATGACTTACTTAGAATCAATATAGCATACGGTTTTGGAGTGGCGTATTCATAGCGAATAAGGCGACCTTGAATTCGACATATGCAAATAATAATAATACTCCATGCCAATCTGATTAGCGCCTCATACAACACCATTACTTTCAAAAATTAGACCAATCTTAGAAAACCCAGATGCCGATATCAAGCAGATGAAAACCCTCAAAAATCTCAGTTTTGACTCAGTAACAATATTGGGAGCCCAATAACAGTAACAAAGAGGGGTAAATTTAGAAATTTTGATATTCAATGCACAAACAATGTGTAATAAAATGAGCAAATCAAGAATACCCAGAAACTTAAATTGAGTAAAAAAAGTGAAGATAACAACAACTGGTTGAAAAAAATACAAATATTGGAGGTAGTGAGCGAACCTTATAAGCTTAAATTAAGCCAGAAATATAGAAGCAGAAGAAAGATAGTAGAAGAAAGGAGTTGGCTAGTAATGTCGGACTTCACTACTTCTGTCTTCTCGTGTTTTGACTTCGATGCACAAATAATCACACCCACTCACCTACACACCTAGACTAACAGGTGTTATAGGGCCGGGCGGGCTGGCTACGGCGGGCTGGCTACGGCGGGCCGGGCTAACCTGGCTAGTCCCTGAACCCGCCAAGGGGGAGGGTGGGCTGGGTAGGAGTCTGGCCCGGGTCAGACCAGGTGTGGGCTGGGGCTGGGGTTGGGCGAAGCCTGGTTGGCCCGTGTATTTTTTTTTTTTTTAAATGAAAGTAATTAATTATGGAAAAAAAAGGAAAAAAAATAAGGACCTGAACTTTACTACTCCCTTCATATTAGAATAATGTTCTCATATTGAAATCGCTCAACAACCAAGAAATGATGGATTAAGAGCATGTGGGCTAAATAATTAGAGAAAAACATAATAGTAACAAGTTGGTTAAAGATTAACCTTTTCCACCAAAAGCATTGGGTTTGTGAATTAAAAAAATACAGGGTGAGTACAGCCTGTTTCCCAGGCTTTTTACAGAAAAAGAGGGGAGGTGGGGGGGGGGAGGAAATGAAATTTTGATGAATGTTTGAATTTTCCCCCCAAATTACATCATTTCATCAAAGCTCACAACAAATTGCCATTATAATTACACAAACATCAAACCTCCTATTGAAATTATCAGAAATCCACTCCTAAATTACACATTTTAAAGATTACATTTCTCATAATTTACATAATCCACCTACTGAAATTACACAACCAATAATAGACTACAAAATGAAGAAATCAAATCTAACTAATGATGAGAGGCATCGAATTGTCTGCCTTTTGTTTGAGAGCTGCAAAAATGGAAAGTCAGAACATGGTAAGGTTCAAGAACTGGCTGCCAAGTTCAATGTAACAAGAAAATACATTTTCAATATCTAGAAAAAGGCAAAAATGCAGAGGCAAGCTGAAGTTCCAATCAACGTAGGGAGTAAAATTGCTGGGAAGAAGGGTAAAGAAAGGATATCGTGTCCAGTTGTTGCCATAATGGCACTAGATGTCTCCAAAAGAACAACACTTAAGAGATTGGGAAAGACAATATGTCATGCACCTTCAACATGTCACAGATGGGTAAAGGACGGTATCATCAAAAGTCATACAAATGCAATCAAACCCGCTCTTACCCAAGACAATAAGCATCTTAGGCTGCATTTTGTCATGGGTAAACTAGTGTTTGATAGGCTCTTAAGGTGTATCAATTTTTTTGATATGGGCAATATTGTACACATAGATGAGAAATGATTTTATATGACAAAACCAACCAGCAGATACTACGTAGGCAGTACTAAAGCAGCACCATATAAAAGTTGTACACTACAAGAAATACTGTTAAGGGCGACTGCAAAAGGCGACT